>WBMY01017025.1:0-13734 GCA_013397315.1 Donacobius atricapilla
AACTTGAGGCATCCCCCTGGGTGGATTTATTTACTGTGTGGAGCAGGTCCATGGAACCACCGTGGTCAATGTGGAGCCAAACTCTTCCATTTTCAACCTCCAATTTCTGATTCACTTTTTTTAATTACATACCTTTGAACGTTGCAGTGTTGTTTGAGCACAGAGAGGTTCTTAACCTTGCTGCTATGTTTTTAACCCCCAGGTAAGGTTCTCCCTGGTGTGGATGCCTTGAGCAATGTGTAGAGAGCAGAGCCCCACGCCCTGGTCCCGTGCACAGCCCCTGAGATCCAACACTTCAGCGCTTCCGTATCCAGCTCTGCCAGAGGCACATCCTGAACGTAAACCCGAGCGGGACCCTGCAGCAGGAGAGAGCAGAGACTTTTCCAACTGCAGTTACATGATGTGGGTTTGTCCACTGTTACCCCACTTGAATTAACGTAGTGAGTTGAAGCTGTTGTTGTGAATTTAGAGTGTATATATTTATATTTTGCCTTTTCAAAGAGATTAATCCCTGTTAGATGTACATCTCAGAAAGGAGTGCACTGTCCAGCTTCCATCCTAGAGGCTTTTTCATCACTTGACACGGTTCAGAAACCAGAGGGGACTCCAGTTTTTTGGAGGTTGGTTGTAATAGCTGCTGAATAAACATATTTAAAGTGCTTCCAGTTTGTATGTTGTCCTTGTTTCAGAATGGTCTGCATTAAAATACCTTCTAGCATCAGGAATCTGAGCTATTTTTCCTATTTTCTCTAATTATAATATTTGTAAATCTCCTTTTATGTTTATCCAGTGGCTCTGTAAGCACCCAGTCATCATCAAACTGAACTGGTTGGTAAGGAAGTAAATTTGCCACAGATGTGCTGTTATGTTAAAACTTCAATGCCCCTCATAATAAAGTAAGATGAAATTTTGAATATGCAAGTCAAGTAAGACAAATGCAAATTCAACTGCCTGTCATCTAGAGAACTTGGCCTCATCTTGGGCAGCTAAGGTATTTATCATCAGTATATGGGGAATTTTGCAGACTGAGGCAGGTAAAAATGAAATCCCAAGCAAACAGAATTGCAATGTGCTCTGTTCCAGTTTGCTTCGGAAAGCATTGAAAGCAGCAGGGTAAAGCTGCCCAGTTGGACGCAGGTTTGTGTGTGCCTTCAGCACACGGCAGGGCAGGCACTGCCAGTGAAGGCCCAGCAAGGTGCTGCCAGCGCCTGCAGCTGGATTTCCACGTGAGCTGCCTCGTGCTGGCTCCTGTGCTCGCTGCAGGGCCCAAATGTGAGCACAGAGTGGCTCAAAACCAAACCTGGGACTTCTCCAGCCTCAGCCTGGCCTTGGCTGTGGGTTATGGCAGCGGTCACAGCTCTGCTCTGAGGAGAGGCACTGCTCCAGCTGAACAGCTCGTGGATCTTCCTGCTGCATCCAGGAAGAGGGAGTGGTGTGGGGCAGCCGTGGCCTGGTTTGATTTCCCGTGGAATCCCCAGCAGTGGTGCTCCAGGAGGTTCTGCATGGCACAGTGTATTAAGGATGAACCATGGAGGGAATCCCTGAGGTAAGCAATAAGGATGAACCATGGAGGGAATCCCTGAGGTAAGCAACAGGTCACAACACAGATTCTGCTTTTCAGTTAATTTCTATATATGAAATATTACCAAAACAAAATGAAAGTGTGTGCTAGAACAGACACACTGCCAAATATTACCTGGTCATGAGAGGGTGTGAATTAAAACCCAATAATGCTGAAGTGTGGTAAAGCTGCTCTGGAATATATACTTGTTACGGTTTAAAGGTAAAAGTGACTTTTGCAAAGAAAGTAGAAATAATGCAAATTACTGCAGTGCTGTGGTCTCCTCCTCCTCTTCCTCCCCTCCTTTGTAAGTCTCCCAAGCATTGTCTGCTGGCACATGAATGATGCACATTTTTGCTGTGCTGTGCTCATGTTTTCCAGGCAGGGGTGCAGGCCTCCGACCGCTGCAGGAACGAGGCAAAGAAAGGAGGGGGCTTGTCAGCCACAAAAAGACCATGGATTTTGGAAATCCAGTACTACAAAAACAAACATCCCACCACATCTTGTAACAGATCCTCCTTGTCTGGCCCTGGCAAACAAGGCCTTGTGACAGCACAGCTCATTTTTGTGTCACTCTTGTGCCCCTGTGCTGCTGGACTCCCATGGAGCAATAACAAACTTTCCCCCAGCCCTCCTTTCTGGGTGTTTACAGTGGAAGGTTGGTGTGTGGCCACTACCTCTGCTGGCTTTTTCCTCTCTCCTTCAAAAGCAACAAAACAAAGCTGTCTGTAATTAAATACAGCAAGCAGTAATAATGCTCTGTACACAAAGACATCTCTGCTTAAAAGCATTTTTCCACCTGACTTCGGATGCTTCCTACTCACATCTCTAAAATATTCTTTTGTTTCCACATGGCTTGTTTGGTGTACTGTTCTGTGTTCAACACAGGAACCATTGCACAGCAGGGCCAGAGAGATACTCAGCTTTAAATAAAATGAAATTGCAAACAAAAATGGATGAAACACATAACCATGAGAACACAGGAGCTGAACAGCTGATGACCAGCAGCAGAGTCTTTCAGTGACAGAGTTTCCAGGGCCTTTAAGTTTTGCCTGCTAATAGTTCTTTGACAAGTTGGCTTTTATATTTTTATTGCTTTTGTTGAAAGTTTCTGGGGCAAGGAATGGTCCCTGTTGGAAACATTATGGAAGAAACATTAGAAGCAAAGCTGTTGCAGAAGGCTCATCGTGTGATGAAGGTAACAGATACAGCAGGTTCAGGCGGCTGATACTAAGAGCCAGGTGGAATAAAAAGTAAAGAACTTAAATCCTTTGGGCACAGCAACCCCATGGAACACTCCAGGCTGGGGCAGGGGCCTGGAAAGTGCCTGGTGGGAAAGCCCTGGGGGTGCTGGTCACCAGCAGCTGGACGTGAGCCAGGTGTGCCCAGGTGGGCAGGAGGCCGATGGCACCTGGCCTGTCCCAGCCGTGGTGTGGCCAGCAGGACCAGGACAGGGACATCCCTGCCTGGGCACTGTGAGGCCACTGAAGTGGTGTGTTCCGTTCGGAGTCCTTCACTGCAGAAAGGACATGGAGGGGCTGGAGTTTGTCCAGGGAAGGGAACGGAGCTGGGGCAGGGGCTGGAGCCCCAGGAGCAGCTGAGGGAGCTGGGAAAGGGGCTCAGCCTGGAGAAAAGGAGGCTCAGGGGCCCTTCTGCTTCTCCATAATTCCCTGACAGGAGGGCTCTGCTCCCAAGATCTGTCGGGATCTGCTCCCAAGCACCCAGGAGAAGCTCAGGTTGGATCTTAGGAAGAATTTCGCCACGGAAAAGTTGTCAAACATTGGAAGGCGCTCCCCGGGGAGGTGGCGGAGCCCCCATCCCTGGCAGTGTCCAGGGAGCGACTGGACGTGGCACTCAGCGCTCCGGGCCGGCTGGCGAGCTGGGGATCACTCACGGGCTGGGCTCGGCGCTCTCGGGGCTCTTCCCCAGCCCCGGCGGTTCCGTGATGGCCCCGGGCCGAGGCGGCTCCCCCGCCCCTGCGGAACTACAGCTCCCGGCCGGCACCGCTCGCCCGCCCGCCGGGGGATGCCGGGCGCCGTAGTTACAGCCGCCCGCTCAAAGTTACCCACGGCAGCGGCGGGAGGCCCTTGCCGGAGCTCCCCGGCGTGGTTCGGCNAGGCTCTGGGGAAGGTTGGGCGTGGGGAGGCGGCGAGGCTCGGGGGCTGAGGGGTGCGTGGGAGCCTGCCCTGCTCCTCTCCGGCTCCATTGCCAGGTCCGGGGCTGCCGGGGATGTTGTGTTAGCCGCAGCCTCTGCCCCATCTCCGCCGGAGACATCCCTGCTCTGCCCTTCTCCTCCCGCCGGCCCCAGCCGGGCTCGCCCGCACCTGCCCCAGCTCCGAACTGAACAGAAACGTCTCCAAATCCTGCTTTGATCTCTGAGGGAGCAAATTGGGCGGGTGATAATCCCCAAAGGGTGAAAAACTTTGCACCCGTGCCTTGGTTCGGCCGGTCTGAGGGACTGTGGATTTCATTCACAGAGTCAGGCAGGGCCATAAATATTCACCGTGACTCCTACCGCAGGTCTAAGCAGCTCAAACCCCATCTGCCTCAATTCCAAGGTATTTTTGGGGAAGGTGAGGGCTGGAAAGCCAAATCTCCGTGTGGAGGAGCTGTGGTGGACACGGGAGCTGGGGTGATGTTGAACACTCGCTGCTTTTCTCGGTGCCGGCACCAGCCAAGGGCTGGCTGCACATGGTGGGATAGCCCAGCACTTCCACATTTCAGGCTCCTGGGGGCTGTTCAGACTTCTCACAACATCCAGATCCGCTGGTCCTTGGCATCCTCACCTGCACTCTCCCATCATAACATGCATAAAGAAGATCTCCACTCAGTTTTCAGGTTAAAATTTAAAGCATCACCTCTGATGAATGGTTCTTAATTCAGCCCCAATGCAGTATAAAATAGAAAATTCCACTTCAGTTCGTTTTTCATTTTTATTCCACTTCCTAATGATAATTTTTCATTAAGCATCTAATCACACCCTAGCATTTCTCATCAGCAAGGCTCAAGGTGCTTTACAAAAGAGGGAAAAATATGATTATTCTAATTATCCTTATTGAGGCTTAGGTTTTGGGCAGCTTCTGCAGATAATACAGGCTATAAATAATTAAAAGTACAATCTAATTAGGAGAAATCTCCAGCTGTAAACTGAAGTACCACACTGGAGAAGGCAGTGTCCAAAGGCATGGCCTTGTGACCTAATCTCCCTGATCAGAACGGTATCCCATTAACCCACAAATCTCCCCTCTCCTGACCTGTCTGCCCCAAGGACAGGTAATTCCATGTGGGGGATCCAAGGGAGGGAGTCTCAGTGACCAAAAGCAGCCTGGAAAGCGTTTTATTGAAGTTCCTTGTAATTTGAATAAAGGTCTTATGTTTACCAAAATATCCAGCCTGAGCTGCGCAGGGTAGGGCACAGAACTGATGGAGTGTTTTAGCAGAAGTAGGGTTCAGAAATAAGAAGCATTGCTCAAGCAAGAGTCCAGAAGATACAAAAAAAGGTTGTGGCCTAGATCCAGTTCATCCATGACTTAAATCTGACCTGAAACTTGCTCTGAGCTCTTTGTCAAATTTCATCAAAGTCAGGCATGGGCTCTCCTGTTTGGGAATTTGGTTTGCTTGTGCTAAACTGGGTCTGTGTATCCCGACACCTGCGTGTCCTGCTGGGGGCTGGCTCCATCAGGATCACTGTTTATCCACATAATTCAGCAGCAGGACTATGTGGATGAAATCCTTGTTCTCATTCCAAGTACCTGCTGTCCCATCTGAGTTATTCTGTGGGAATGTTTTTGCTCTGATCTGTGGTTACCCAGTGCTCAGCAATGACCTAATTGCAACCTTCTCGTTAGGCAGAGAAATTTTTGAGTTTGGCTTTGCAGTTCACCTTCTCAGCAAGTAAATATCTGTTTTGTAACACCATCTACCGTCCCTTTAGCCCAGTGTTTATGAGGGATCAGGAGGCTGATGAGGGCAGTGTGTGTCTCTACAACAGCTTCTCCCACTGTACCATTGCAGTGTCTAACTCAGAGAAGGTGTAGCACATGTTGTCAATGAAAATTCCTGAGTCTGGTGATCTCTAGCAGCATTCTTACCACTAAAGGGACTGCACCTGTGTTAGTCTGGTGTTGTGTAATTTCCTTGTAAGTTGGTGATATCAGATCAGCTACAAATAAAGCTGAAAAAGCCCAGAATGCCTTTCTGCCTGAGCCTGATGGGGCTTAATCTTGGCCAAGTTGCTATAATTTCCAACTGTAACTCGAAGGGATGCTAATTGCAAGTTACATTGAAATGACTCCCCAAATCCCTCAGGGTCTTGGACGGACCCGTATCTTGATATATGTGTGCTGTGATGTCTTCATTTGTATCCTGTTAACTGTAGGTCAGTCTCCTTGCTGGAAGCTCTGAGTAGTGAGGCATGGCTGGGGCTCCCAGTAGGTCTGGTGGTACTGGGAGTGTGCTGCACACGGCAGGGGAGCTCCTGCAGAAGTGAGGAAGCTGGGAGTGCAAACATTTTGAGCAGCAGAATGAGGTTGGGTGAGAGGGAAGAATAGAAAAGTCAGGAATAAAAACTAAACCACCACCAGGGTTGTAGGTGATGATGGGTTCCCTAAGAACATTCTCACGTGCTGCTTTAGGAGAGGGAGAAGAGCCTTCCTAGAGAAGTGCATTTCCACACAATGAAGCCTTTGGTTTCTTCCCGTGCACGTTTGTAGAGCGCTCACATCTTTCTTTACCCCAGGAGACATTCCCATTTTCTTTCATTTACCAGTGTTTGGAAGGAGATGAGGCAGTGTTGGGGCTCCCTGATTAATTAATCAGTGGGAAGCTCTACTTAAATCCCTGAATTTCCCAGTCCTGATAGAAGGAGGTGTTCGTGGAGTCTAACATGAGGTGGAAGTTAAGTTCCTACCCAGGGAGGGTTTGATGCTGTCCCAGTCCTGAGCCTGTGACTCTTAATCCTGCCTTGCTTTGAAGTCTGAAGCTCAGGAGTCTGCATTAATGATCAAGGGGCAGAGCTGAATACAGAATTCCCATGGCACAAAGGTAAAGGTGTGGGTAGGAATGTGGGAAGAGAATATTTAAGAGCAGTCTGGCATGTATAGTTAATAATATTAAAAAAGTAATCATGTTAATTTCCTCTAGCTTCTCAGGTTCTCAAAGCTTTGAGCATCTTCTCATCCCTTGTAGATCACTGGTCTCTGGCTGGATCCTGTCATGTCCACAATATTAAATTCCTTGAAGAGTAGAAAACTTCAGGTTTGAAAACTCTTTTCCTTCTCTGTAGTGGGAAACTTGCTCTGCCCCCTTAGGCAGGAATGTCTGTTCCTCACGCAGTGTTTCAGAGCTGTGCTTGGCATTTGGCTGTCACTCTGTCCCACTCTGCCAAGTGTCAGTGATCCCTGAATGCTTAAAAAGTTCCTTGGGACTCTCAGCAGATTTGAAGCTCTTCTAAATTTGAGATTTGTCAGGAGCAGAATGTGTTAGAACAATTATTCCTGACTTTGACTTACAACTATGTTGAAACTCACTTATTTTTACCACACAGTGTGTTCTTTTTAGGGCTCTGGGCTGTTTCTCTAATTCAGGAGCTGTTCTTCCCAATTTTTACTTCAGAAAGGAAAAGAGTCAAAAGGGATGTGTATCTCGCTACACATAATATACAGATTTATACAGCAGTATGAAGTCTTGTGTATTTTTCTTGTGAAGACAGGATTTCTTTATGTATTTAATACCATAGTGTAAGTGAATATTTATGGAGGTATCTGGTTTTTGGGTCAGCTGTGACAGGTAAAAATTTGGTCCAAGTTCCAGGAGAAAAACCCCACCTGACATTGCATACCCTTCTTGTCCCCAGGGAATTAAAAAGACAAAATATTTTAAGCCACTGAACGTGCACTGAGCTTTAGGTCGTTAGCTAAGAAGGAGTAGGATGTCTTTCCTCAGCTACATTTAAAACTGCAGAACAAAAAGCTACCTTGAAAAATGGCCTTTGGGAAGCAGATGGCAGAAGCCAAGAAACCTGAGCCCTTTGCAAATGAATACTCTGTCCTTAACATTGTCTCTTTTGTTTCCCACACTTCCATGAGCTGCACATGGATTCAATTTGCCAGTTTTTAACCCTTCTTCCTGGTGTCTGATCCGAGCACAGTTTGGGCGCTGGGACAGCTGGCACTGAGCTGCTTGGCTTGGGGTTTATTTTTGCTGCCTCTTTGTCCCTGTGCAAGCTCTGGCTCAGGTGTGTAAGGCAATCCAGGAGACACGGCTTGGGTGCATCCTGGGGAGAGGGAATCAAAGCTTTTCCAGCTTCCTGGCAAAGGGTGGAACAGCGACAGGGCTGGGAGCAGGTTTGCTTTGATGAAAACACCGCCGCATTCCCACTGCGGCTCCCGTCGGGGAAGGTGTTGGAGCTGTGCTAAGACTTTTAAGGAGAGCTGTTTTTCTTGGCATAGCCCAAAAATTGATGGAAAGTCAGGGTGGAGCCAAGGGATTTGGCATCATGGGAATTTCTCACACCAGCTTGTCTTTGTGTGGCAGCACCACAGAAGTGCTTTCTGCTGAGAGAAGCATTTACATCAGATGTTTATTTGAGACAGTGAAATTTATTCCAGTGAGTGATGATTGCCCAGAGTAACTGCAGTTCTTTGTAATGACTGCGTTGTTTCCAAGAGCATAGCTAGCTCCTAGAGTTGCTGTTTGCCAAATTATTAGGGATCCAATTAATCATCAATTTAAAACAAAAATGGCATTTCATATCAAGCACATAAGGCACTTTCATCCCTCATTTTTCTCTTGATAACTGTTCAACAAAGATCACCAGCAGAGAGTGCTGGTGCTCTTCCAGAATGTGGCAGCAGCTTCTGAAATTGATTGTAAAATCTAATCAGACTTTATTCCATAATTCTATTTTTAGGTTTTCATTTACATGAAAATGAAATGTTAATCAATTACCTGTAACTTGATATCTTGCTCTCTCTAATTATAAGTCTTTTTGTAGCTTACTACAGGAGAAAGACTGCTTTTAGGAGCACATGTATGTATTCATAAAAATTCCAATTGGCACTTTTTGAAGCAGTTATTTAAGAAAAATTAATCTATTTTGTTTCAATATGTTTTTTGTACCTAACTTTTTTCTCCTTTCATTTCTCCCCTAATTTCATGTTCAGAATAAGCTGGTTACTCTTCAGTCCAGCTTCTCTGTAGCAGGGGAGGATGGTTCTGCTCCTGCAATTAGCAGAGCTCTTGCATGCACATGGCACTCAGTGTTTCACTGAGACCATGCCTTTATTACCCTTCCCAGGCAATGCCAAGATTGCTGTTGTGGGGCCTCTTTAATTTGTCACTTCTGATTCTACTTCTGACATCAGCATTAAAAATGAGTTGCAAGAGCTTTAAATCAACGATCACCCCCTGTTCCCCCATCCCCATGGTATTTATCAATACAGCTGGACCATTTTAAGGCCTAGAGGCTTTGAAAAGGTTGGGCTTTTGACATCAGATCAGCTATGGTTTCCCCTCTTAAGCTTTACAGTCACTGAAATATCAGGGTTAGCAAGTCTGTTTTTTGCTGCAGAGCCTGCTGTACATCTTGCTCACTTGTAATTTCACACAATCTTCAGTCCTTGAGAGCAAATACTGTGCTGAAGTTCAGTGCCTCCATGCCTTTCTCTTGCAGTTCACTCTGGTCCAAATCCACTGGAAGTTGACAGACTCTTTCAATTAATTCCAGCAGATTTTAAAGACACATCTCTTTCTAAAGAGACTTGAGAAGAGTGCAGAGAAGCAAGCGAGTGGTCAACACCATCAAGGTTGTTAACGTGTAATAGACATCAGTTAAAGGCTTACAGGTCCATCTTTGGGAGGAGAACAAGTGTTTTGTAAGGAAATCACTTTGTCCAGACTAACCTTATTTTGCCCAAACCACATTTAACTGTAGGGCACTGAGGTGTGAATGTGTTTAGGGCAAAGCTGAAACATTTGTTTTTCCATAGTTGGCAGTTGTTTACCACTCTTCCTGGATACACAGCTCTCTTCTGCATTTCTGCACAGAGAGGGGCCAAGGTTCAGCAGTTAGAATAATTGTCCTTACAGGTGGTACCTGATCAATCACCTCTCGAGTGACATGTCACTGCTGACCTCTATATTACATTTCACTGAGGTAAGCTGTTCCTTTTCTCCCCCTTCCTTGCAGGCCTTTTCTTCACCCCAGGAACCACGCTGCACTTGGGTTACAATCCATTAGAGGCACCTCCCAGACTGACAGACTTTTAAAACTTAACACGCAGCAGCATGAAAAATCTTCGATGGTCTGGGGCGGTGTTAGAGTGTAAATCACAGTAGAGACAGGACATGAAAGTTGGCTTTGCAGAGGTTTCTATATCAGTTACCTCCCTCCCAGAAGTTATGTGGTCATCAAAGTTTTATTGTGTAGAATTGGTAAAATAATACACTTGTGTAGAAAGACACAGCAGTTACTTAGGGAAGGCTAGAGGAATAAGTAGTGTGTAACTTCCTGCTCGTGTGTTTTGAAAAGTAGAACTTCTCTAGCAATTCCACGCATGTCAAATTTGATGGTGGTAATTTCTGGTGCTCTTGATCATTGAATAGCTGTTCTGGCCATCTTGGTGAATAATAACTCATGTAATTCATGCTCAATCTCTCACCTGTCAGATTCTGTTTCTCTTCAGAAATGGTACTTGCTCTCCAGCCATATCCAACAGCAGGACCTAAGGGTGCCTTTCAGGCCTTGTTACAGCTCAGGGCTGGATGTGGCAGCAACACCAAATCCTCTGCATATGATTTAAAGATGGCCATGGCCACCCTGAAGGTGCTGGGTGCTAAAACCAGGTGGTAAAACGGCAGCAAAAGCTGCAGTGCCGCATGTCCGAGCTCACTGTACGCGTGGGCAGCAAGGCAGGGCCTCGGCGAGTGCAGACTGAACTCTCAGCCTGGCTCTGAACCAACCCACTTGACCTTCCAGTACCTTGGTGCTTTCTCCACACATTTCTTGTGATTTTTACAAGGTTTTGAAATCTTTTAGTCTTGTTTTGATCAGTATTCCCAACGTGTTGGTTTGCTTACTTCCTTTTCTTCAATGAGTATCTGTCAAACTGACCTGGAAATGTCCAAGGCCCGGCTGGATGGAGCTTGGAGCAACCTGGCATAGTGAGAGGTGTTCCTGCCCATGGCAGGGGGGTGAAAGGAGATGAGCTTTAAAGTCTCTTCCAACCCAAACCATTCTGGGATTCTGACTTTGGCTTCTATGACAAGAAATACACTCTCCCTTTTCAGAAATTCCTGTTCCTTGCTCCTGCTCACATTCCTGGCAAACATCCTCAGCTCCTCTTCGTAGGTTTTTTTACTGTTTCTTTGTATTACTGTCTGTTTATTGTAGAGTTATTTTTTTTTGCCCAATAATGTATTTCATAGACAAAGAACCCCTCACTTTGGTGGGGATGTTCTGTCTGGCCCCAAGAGCTAAATGCCACTTCTGAGGCCTGCTAACACTTTATTTTTATGTGCAAGAAGAAAAGCTGAGTTAAACTGGCCCGAGATCAGAGATGCACGGAAATGAATTCAGGCCCCTGTGCACTGTGCTGAGTGGATGCTGAGCTGAGCTGTGCCGCGTCTGCACAGGAGGGATAATATCAGCAGCTTCCTGAGCTCCAGCTGCTGCGGACAAAGGGCGGCGGAGTACAGCCATTCCTGGAGGGAGGAACTTTAAGATGGAGGAATTTTAAAGAATGTGAAGGACAACCTCTTCAAAAATTGTAGGTGGAGCAACTCCAGGTTTTCCTAAGCCCAAAGTTTATTCTCCTACTTAGAATTAGTTGCGGTTGTAGCGCTTATCTTTTGTGCTTTTTAGCACAACCACCGTGACCTTTGTGTGATTGCATAAACTGGCCCGAGCACGCTGGAGCTGTTATTAGGAACCCCTTTCTTGTGTTGTTTCCTGAATTCCCACATTGTGGCGTGATGTGTGTATGGAAACTGCTGGCTTCCTCTGCTGGCAGCCGTTCAGATGTGTGCTGCAGCTCCTGAGCACCGGCCCGGCCGGGAGCTGGGTGAAGGGAGGATACAGGGGGAGAGTATTTGAAGGAAGAGAGTTTGGGTTTCATGCACTTTGTTCTTTTGCAGCCCCGGTAAGGCAGGTGTCTCCAGCGGTGTGGGCTGAACACGAGCACTGCTCCTGGAACAGGCGGCAGAGGAGGCGAGGTTAACACGCCTCGCGCAAGGCTCGCTGCTCCCCAGTGCCTGCATGAAGCAATAGTTGTGCTTTCCTGATGACTCTGCCTCCTCTCTTTGCTCCCGTATTTTCTTTGAGCATGTGGGAGGGAGACAGGATGTGTGACTGAAGCACAGTTTATAACTCTTTCCCTCACTCTAGCTGTGCATTTCCCTTACAATGCTGCCCCACAGCATCCAGCAAATGTGGCCTTCAGTAGCTGCTTTTCCACTGCCTTTTTTACTTCCTTTGGTCTTTTAAACTGTAAGGTTATGGGATGTTAATGAGCTGTTTACATGTTTCTGCATTTCTGCCATTAAAACATTCCAGTGAATGAATGTTGGTTATGAGGGGGGAAAAATAGATGTCCATAGATGCTGCATTTGGGATTTCTATAATTCGACTTCCTGAATTTTTGTCCAAGTCTTTCTTTTCAATGTAAGATTTGGAAATGTTGGAAAGAATTTATTTGCTCCGCGTGACTAAAAGGTAAACGGTTGAATCATGCCTTCTCTCCTCACATGAAGGCCAAATTTCACAGTGTAAGGATTTGACATGTGGCCAGTTTTTGCACTTTCAGGGTTTTTTTTTGGAAACTTGTGGCATCTTAGGCCCAAACCTTGCCAAATTGGTACTGCCTAGTGGGCTTCATATTTGCATGATCAGGCCTTTATGTATGAAATCAGCTGTGGACACACCGTGACAGCTGCATTCAGTTTTTTTTGTTTCACTCTTTTTTTAAAATTACAAGGTAATGACCAGGAGCCAAGTGGAAGCTGTCACTGGGAGATTGTCCTCGGGAGCTCAGGACAGGGATGGCCTCACTGGGGGAGGATTCCAGTGCTCCCTATGCAAAAGCTGGAGGAGGAGATGGATTGTGAGAAAGGCAGGGTAGGATTGTTTGTACACAAATAAGTCCCTACTGAAGGACCAGTTTGTTATCTCTCAGCCTTGTTTAGACTGGGGATTTGCCCTGATTACAGGGACAGCGTGAGGAGAAGTTGGTGTTTCTTAGCCCATTTCAGAACAAGAGCTTTGCCTCTCTGATGCAGACTGGTTCCACTGCAGAGCTGACTGCCATTACTAATCCTCTGTTAGACCTTCCAAAACAAGCCTGCCTTCAGTCTTTCTTTTCAGCAGCATTTTGGGATCCTTTTACAGGCGTTTGAATGGGGTCACATGCACAAAGGTGATGTGTCCATGCTTTGCTGTAAAGGTTGTGGAATGTTTAAAGCTGCGCTGTTTTAGGAGTTGAAATTCCACACTGTGATTCCAGGCACTAAAGCCTTCAGCAAAAGCCGCCTCTGAATGTGGCCACCATCTTCTATCATGTGATAAAATACTGAAACACGGCAAAATCAGAGTTGTATCAGAGAACTGATGTGTCTTCAGTCTTATCTTTCTACACTGACCATTATTTCCAGCTGTGGCAGAGTAGTAGAGGTCTGTGGATATTTCCTATTAGGATAGCCTAAGCTTTGGAAGATCACTTGGTGTACATTTTGGTTTTAAGCAGAACATTATACACAGGGATCGCCTTTAATACCCTGCCTATAGGCAGTTAGTCATGATCAGTTCTTGTCGTGCTTTCATTAATTTTCAGCATTTGGCCAGCAAGAAGAGGAGTGAGTCCTGGGCTGGTGTACATTGCTATAAACCCATTTCAGTGGCTTGGCAGGTTGGTTTTGATGGGGCTGACTCCTGTAGGAACTTCCACAGCTGCCCAGGTGGCTCCTCCTGCAGAGGGACCAGGGCTGTCCTGGGGGGCACCGGGCACAGCATCACCAGCCAGGCCAGGCAGGGGCTTGTCCTGCTGTGCTGCACTGGGGTGTTCTCGCCTTCAATGTTTTCAGCAGCTTTGGGCACCACAATAGAAAAAAGATATGAAGCTTTTAGAAGAGCGTACAAAGGACGCCACGAGGATGGGGAAAGGTCTAGATGGAAACTCTTA
>WBMY01017025.1:14531-122921 GCA_013397315.1 Donacobius atricapilla
CGCAGCCCGGCCGGGAGCGATGCCGCGGGCCGCCCTTCGCTGCCGGGGCCGCGGGCGCTGCCAGTGCCCCGGGCGGCGCTGCCACTGACAGCCCAGCTGCCAGCGCCGGGACGCGGACTTTCCCCTCTTTGTGTTTATTCTGCCGCTCTCGAGGTACCGCTATCCTCCTGCCAGCGACCGCGGGCAGGTCCTGGCTGACTCTGGGATTTGTTGGGGTTTTTTTTACCCCCTTCCAGCTCGATTGCCTGTTCTGAAAGTATATTTATTTTTAATAAAAAAAAAAGTCGAGCCACAAATCCAGGTCGTATCGCATTCCTCGTTCTGTGGAGTCCGGTTTATTTCTGCGGTTAAAAAAAGTTTACTCCCCCTCCTCCAGTTTTATTGACACTGAGGATGAAGAAGGATTTGCAAATGAAAGCGCCTTGAAATACAGCATCTTTCGGAGAGAGCTCTGCAGTTCTCCGGCCCGTTAAATCTCGAATTCCACCCTTTGCCCCTGCTGAATCCACTGTTTTGCCCTTTACTCTCTGGGGTAAAAAAACCGAACAACAACAACAAAAACCCGAGGGGAATAAGAATACCTTTGGCAGCAGGGAAGCTTTGTGTGACTGACCCAACGAGCTACAAGTGTCCAGTTTCTGAAAAGAAGAAAACCCTTTTGTCTCCAGCAGATCAGTAGGTAAGAGATGTGCTCATGCTGCAAGGGACTCTGCATTCTTTCTTCAGCCTTAACCTGGGAGTTAGACTGGCTCTTTTCTCAGTCAGCTTTTGTCCATCACTTCTCTCTCCTGTAAAGTTTACTTTTTATCTTGCAAAATCCTTGCAAAAAAAAAGAAAAAAAAAACCCCACGCTCAAGCTCATCCACCTATTTCACCAGTGGTCGTAAATTGCCGAAATGAATAGTGATGTACTTGTGTGTAATCGGATTGAGTAAAACTCGGTGGAAGTCGCTGAAGTAGGTTTGTGTCAGGCTGTGTTTGAAAGCGGCCGTTTCTTGTGGTGCTCTTTGGAGAAAATAATTGCAGTCATTGTGCCTGTAATCCACGTGTTGAGATTGTCTTTGCTGGTCGTGCTGCACAGAGGAGCGTGTATGTGCATTTGTGCATCACACGTGCAAACAGGGCTGCCGCGATCGGCCGATTTCCTTGTTTCACACTGGAATTTGTTTTACATTAAGTGCTTTACTGCTGTGTCGCAAGGTGTAAAAGTTGCACCCATAATTAACACGCCTTAACAGATTATTGAACATGGGCAGGAGCATGCTTGGCACTGTGCAGAGTGAATATGAGGGGATGTTTTCTTTGTTTTGAGATATTTTTTTTCTGAAGTAAGACTGAAAACGCAGCAGGGACATGTGCACATAATAACTGGATGGAGGCCCAGTCTCTGTGCAGGGAAACATATTTTGCAGAATAGTCCGTTCTGTAGGGGCCAAGTGCTGAGTGTGTCCTGGTTTACAAGTGATAATACCCCAGTGAATGTCTCATTTTCCTTCTCCCTCTGCTCTGCACCCACATTCCTCCTTCCCCTCCTTCCTTCTTTGCTACCAGCCATTTCTGCAAGGGAAGGACCTGTGGAATCTTGTGTGGCTGGTAGTGGGACTCCTTGTGTCAGGGAAGATTGTATTGCTCCCTGTGCAATCCCACAGCATCCCCCAGCCGGAGGAACTGCCCGTTCATGTGGTGAAACCAGCCTTGACATTGAGCTCTTCCCCACTGCGTGGGTTTTTCCTGTGGATGATACAGGAAATGCTACGTATCGGTCTGTCCTGCTCCCTGTTCCTCTTTCTTTTTTAAGTTGGTTGTTTTTTTTTTTTTCCATTCGACATCCCTGGAGGGATCTCTGTGGGAAAAGAAAGTGGAGGTGGGGCACAAGTCAGCATGCTCTGAGCTGCTGGACCCTCGGAGCAGTGGGGGTGCCTCAGTCCCTGCTGGTGCAGCAGCCACTGGGGCACCTCGCGAGGGGACTGACCAGGATCTACCCTGGGGCAGAGGACAGGGGCTTGGTTTTGGCTGCTGTCTCACGTTTTTCTGCTTGGCTGTTTCAGGGCACTGAGCCTTTTCTACCAGGTCAGGGTGGGAGCACGAGAGCTGTGTTCTGGAGCTTTCCCTACGCCCTCGTGCTGCTCCCGTGTGAGTGATGGGCAGCATCACGTCCGCTTTTGAGGGCTGCTGTGAAAACATGAGCCCTACCATCAGGACCATGACCCTGTTAAATCTCTGGGTCAGACTTTCACCAGGGTTACCTCAGTGACTGTTCCTCTGAGGGAACAGGGTCATGAGTTGACCCTGGAAAAATTTGTGCCATAGTTGAAGTTGCAAGTTCATCCAGGACACCTGGGCTCGCTCTCTTTTACTTCCAGGACACTTATTTGCAACATAACCCCGTCCTTCAAAGGTTCCTGGGAGCCACAAAGACAACATAGAATGATTTCTTTTTCACGAGGAAAGGGTGGGATTTCCAGGTGCAGGAAATGGGGTGCCTGCTCATCCCACAAGCTCTTTGCCTTTTGGATTCTGGAAGTGTTTTGCAGGCAGCACTGGCTGCCCTGGAGAGGGGGTTGGAGGCAGAAGGGAACTGGGCAGTGGGGAGTGGGCAGAACGGGCCATGTGGTGGGATGTGGGGTTGGAGTTTGCCATGACACTTTAATTTAAATGGTGCTGATACTGTGGTTCATCGTCCTGCCTGTTCCTGGTGCCACACGACATCGGATTGTGCCATAAACGTGGGACAACCAAAGCATTCCCCTTTCCCGGGGCACACTTTGGACTAATGCTTTGTAGCGGAGAATGCCACGGCTGGGCCACAAGGTTTTCATATGCCTGTGATACAAATGTATAAAAATTCTCTGCAGCCTCTAATACAGCTCAAAGGGCAGCTGATTTAGACGTGCCTGAGTGTTGAGGTCAGGAGATCACATTCCACAGGTTACTAGATGAAAGTGCTTCAAGAGGGCATAGCATAAATATTTGATTCATATAGAGGGGATTGGTGCAAATCCTTTTGTTCCTTCCCCAGAGATGTTCTGGAGGAAAAGCGCTGTTAGGAGGAAAAAAACCCACAACCCACTGAACAACAGAAAACTTGTAACTTCTTTGTGCTAGAGGAAGTTGGATGGTAACACAGTGTATTATTGCTGAATTCCAATAAAATTCTTCTCGTGGGATACACCGTCTTGGAGAACACTGAAGGGAACTAATGTTTTTAAGTGTAAAATGACTCATAATGCATGGGCTCTTGAGGTTGGGTTTAACATTGTATGCAAACATTGCCAGCTGGTGGGGATCTTTTGGGATAAATAAGAACTAAATTTGTACAAGAAGGCTTGAATGATGCATTTCAGATGCATCCTGATTAGCATAAGCCATTCACTTTGCAAAAGAATAGCCAGAGTCCCAGAAGTGGAGATAATTTAATAGTTCTCTTGTTCTCTTTAGTCTGTCTTGCATCAGCAGACTGACCAATCTTTCTGTTTATTTAGAAATAAGATTGCATTGCTTTCCTGCCACATTTTCCTAACCATGACAGTGAAACTGAGACTTTGCAGCCCCCAAGTTCTCAGACCGTAAATGCTTCTCCCACCTCTAGCCCTTCCTTTTGTTTCCAGTTGAATGTAATGTGATTTTTTTTTTTGTAGTTATTTTGATAGAACAACTTGCACCATTTAATTCTTCCTAGGGCTGAGCACAATGTTGCCTTGCTCCGTGGCTGGGGCTCACTGTCACTGCAATGCACAAACAGCTCAAGTAAAACTCGAGCTCATTAAAGCTTAATTTTCTTAATGTGGAGCAAAATTTGAGCTTGGTTCAGATTGTTGTATTATTGTATACTGAGGAATAGGTGTTCAATTTTTGAATTACCAACAATCCAAGAGCGTGTTAGTGTATAAATACTTCTGGCAGTGAAAGAATTTGTCTGTTTAAACCCCTTGTGGGGCAGAACTCCTTGTGCACTTCTTGCTTCATTCTTACTGGTGGCTTTTAAAGAGCTGCAGAGCTCTGACCTGCAGGGAACTCAAAACCCAACATAATAAAATTCTTACACGTTCAGAGTATGCATTAAACTAAAATGTGGCTCCAGACACCTGTAAATGCTGAGATTCTCTGTTTGGTGCAGAGTATGTTGTGTGCTGGGTTCTGTTGTGAATTAAAAAGAAAACGATGACCTTGTTCTTGGCAAAAGGTTCTTGGATTAATGGATGTTCCCACTTTGGGCTGAAGTGTAAATGCTTTCAGAATAAAGTAAGATGCCTGTTTTCCCCCATCTGGCTGTTGTTTCACATTCCCACATTTCAAGGTTTTTTCAGACACTGACTTTTGAAGAAGTCCTCTCAAAGGGTTCCTAATCAAAGCAGCCTTATGGATTTCTTTTCCTCCTTGCTATTGTGGACAATATAGTGGGAGTGGAATGTCCTTGGTTGCCAATGTTTGCTGCTGGGTATCCCCCTTCCATGGAGACCAAGTGTTTATAAAAGTGTGAGAACAGCCATTCTTGGGGATTGGCAGTAAGGTCCAGGGCTCTCTTTCTTCTCTTCTGTCCACTGAAATACAAGAGAGGACTTGGTTCCTCATAGAAGTGTTCCAAACTGCCTGTTGCTGAGGTTATACACTTGCAGGAAGCACGGGAGGATTTGTCAGAGTGATTTAGTCCATTGTGTTGAATCTGGGCCACAACCCATTTCTCTAAGCTCATTCCTTTCAGGAATTCTCTGCTTTTCTTACTTTCTGATGAGTAGTTACTTTCTAGGTTAGACTTCCGCATACCCTGGTGCCTGATCTGCTCTCTGCACGTGCCCTGTATGTGACAGCAGCATCATATTGTGGACTTAAATCATTGTCCTTTATGAAAGAGCAGGCACATACCTGCCCTGTGAGTCCAGTTTGGCTGCAGGAGTGTTAAACCCTTTTAGACAGGAGAGAGTGTATTCCCAAACAGCTCTGGAATGCAGTGCTGGCCACAGGAAGAACTTCGTGCTGCAGCCTCCATGGCCATACCTTCAACCTTTGCAAAGGCATTTGGTTCGTGCTTTGGTCAGATCTGATGCTGGAGTTGTGTCCATGTGGAAGTAATGGGCTGTATGGAGAACTTTAAAGTCAGCAAATGATAATCTTGCATATTACCTGGCTCTCCAGAGTATCTTGAAATGTTGTCTTCAGGTCAGGAAAAAGATCCAACAACTTTGGGGGAAAATAGTGTGAAGTTGTTCCTAGGAGCAATGAATTTTTAAATATGCAATATAATCCTTTCTTACTTGCCTACTATGCCTGTAAGTGAAAGGAGTTTTTCATGGTTTGTGGAATTTGTGTTTACATGGGCACTTGGTTGTAATTTTTAAAGTAAGAATAGATTTAAAACTTACCTGTATATAAATGACCATTCAGGGCAAACCAGACATTTGATGTCAGCGGGAGCTCAGTGCATGAGGAGTGAATAGGAACGGAAAACGAAATATGAATTAAAAAAAAAAAACAAAACCTGAGAACAGAATTCAAAGGCCTATGGAAACCAACTTCTGAAGGCTTTAAAATCCTGTCTTAGTAGAGTGGAGAGGCTTGTGTGAGGTGCTCAGCTTAGGTGCAGGAAGAGCGTGTGTTGGCGCCTCCCCTGCGGATGGAGCTGCGGATGGAGCTGCGGATGGAGCTGTGGCTGCCCCTCGGTGGTTGTTGGATGTGTCCATCCCTTGTCGTGGGCAGCTCCCATAGGGCCTGGCTGGCCCTGGAGCAGCGAGGGCTCCCTCCTGTTCCCCAAGCTGAGCGTCTCCTCTCTCCCTGGCAGGCACTCCGCATTCTTGGTCCTGCAGAAGGGCTTCAGAGATAAATGCTGCCATTCAGCCTTCCTGCTTTTTTACTTTCTCGTCCTCTCTGAGAATGACTCTTGTCTAGTTTGGTTGTGTCTCAGCTTAAAATAACTTTTTTTTTTTTTTTAAATACTAAATATTTGAAATTCCTTGGGAGTTTGGAGAGGTCTTTGGTCATTTTCCTTGGTAACCACTGTTGAGCTATATAAGGTTCATCAGTATTGGTCACAGTATAGAACCAGACTTGGTGGAAAGGACAAAAAAGTTCACTGATCCAATAAAATTAGTTTTTAAAGGCTTATTTGTATTAGCAAAGCACTTACAGTGTCTAATAGATCAAATTGTTGTTGAACAGTTCTCTTATATGAATGTTTATGTATTAAGCCAGTTTAGGATTCTGTTTAATGAATTAATTAGCATTTGTAAGACCTTGTCTAAGAGTTGTGTCACAGTAATATTTTCTTTAAAATGTTTTGTGTCTCTACACAACTTGTTTTTTTGAAAGAATTACTTAATATATTAGAATTATTTACTGTAACCCTCAAGGAAACTAATTCCACATTTCAGTGACTTTGTTCCCATCAGGGTTTGGTGGACTTTTCCTGCTGTTCTAATTTGGGTGATTCTGTGTTCAGCTGAAACAAATTTGATTGCTTCATACTGGGGCTAGCCTGTCTAGCTGTGGGGCTTGGGAAAACATATCTTCCTTGTTTTCCCATTGTCTTTTTGAAAAGAAACAAAGCTGAAACCTCCTCAGTATTTCTGGAGAGCCAGAACTCAAAACCAGTGTGAGATGGCATCTCTGCCTGTGAGCAGAGCAACCCTCTGGGGGGGTTGAAATGAGATGAGTTTTAGTGTTCCTTCCAACCCAAACCAGTCTGGGATCCTGGGATAGCCTGCACCACAAGAAGGTGGTAATCTGGAATTTTCTGGAGTGCTGATATTTGTACTGGGTAAAAACAAATTTGGAACGCTTTTTACTGTGGAATGATGAAGGTTGAAGAGACCAAGAGCCATTACGTAGCCTGTTCCACCCTTCCTTTGGGTAAGATCAGGGTCTGTACAGGGAGAGCAGGCAGAAAAGAGCACTCCAAAGTTACATGAGAAAGAGCAGCTTTGGCTCTTGTCGAGTTGGGATTGGGTGTGGAGCACTTGGACCTTCTTTAAAAAAGAAAAAGTTGTAAAAAAAAGCGTAGCCCCCTGGGGGGAAGAGTGGATTTAGCATGTGTTGAAAGCCCAGTGGATTTCTGATTTGGGGGAGTAGGGATGGCAATGGAAACTGTGTGTGGGACACTGCTGGCCCCGTGCCCTGCTGCTCAGGGGGTTAAAGGGAGCTTCCAGGGGCCAGTCTGGAAAGGCTGGGGTGGAGATCAGGGCCCAGGCTGGTGCTGGGGCAGGCAAACTGCAGGATGTGTCCCCTTGGGAGACGCAGGACAGCAGCTTTTCCTGCCTGGAGAGGCTCTGGCACTGCATTCCTCAGGCACGGGAGAGCTGAGTGCATTTCCTGCACAAGCCCTGCTGGCACTGCCTGAGCTCTGAGGGGGAGCAGGAAAGGTTAATCACCTTGGATTTGTGCTCAAGGAGCTGTGTGTTACCTCTGGTTTCTGTGCACTCAGTGAAGTTCATTTCGTTCATTAGGGCTCTAAATCTTTAACTATTTCTCTGCAGCTGCTGAGGATCTTCTGCAGAAGTATCTTCTCCAGCTGTAGAAAACACTCAGAAGATTCCTCTGCCTTCTGCTTGCACAAGTCCTGGGGTGCCAACATCCTTGATCCATTTAGGCAGGATCTGTGCTTGCTGCTCCTGTTACTACAGAAGATCTTCCAGCAGTGATGAAGTTTATATTAGCAAGGCAGAAGTTGTGCTGGTGTGGTTTGCACAAGGTTTCCTAAGCAGTACACCTAAAACCAATTAGTTCCTACTGTAACTGCATCTGGTTTAGAGTGGTTACTGGAATACTTGCATTGAAAGAAATCAATTCCCTGAGTGACATAGTTGTGGCAGCAAACGACATCAGTGTAGGCCAGGACTTAGCCAGTCACCACTGTGCTAAAATGATTGGAGTAATATCTTCCTCCCAGTGTGGTGGTGAGGCTCAATTAATCATCTTATAGGTAATTAAGGGTTTTTTACAAGGTGCATATGAGAAGCCCAGGTGGTTATGATAAAAGAACAACACCAAAACCACTTTTATAACATCCTTGCTGTCTAAAAATGTGGTGGGCTGAATCTTCTGTAGGGTTTTATTTTTAATTCATATTTTTAACCCATATTACCCACTGAGATCTCTTAGTGGTGTTGGGCTATCCCAGGACTGCGCTGGGTTTGTGCCCTTGCTTGGGCCACAGCATCTCTGCCTGATAACTGGCAATTTACCTGTATTTTAGCTGTTTCCTTTTCTAAAGGAAACAAAAAGCAGACTAGACCAAAGGAGGGGCCATTCCTGCCTGCTTTCGGATTCTGTGGTTAGTCCCGTTAAATTATGTGAAACTGCATTCTGAAATAAGAAGAGCTCCTCCATATGGGGGCTTAAAATAGTTTAAATTGTGGTATTGCTAGAAAAGCCAGAAAATTCCATGCTAAAGTTAGGCCATAGTGGTTGTTTTCTTCTCTGCATCCTCCTCCACCTATGTTTTTTCATTTGTGTCAACTTATGATATAAATTTTCAGGATGCCACAACTGACATATGAGGAAAAACTACCTTAAGGTGGCACAAAATGGATATATCTGTTTGTGGATCCTATTTCCATTGTTTTCAGGACTGCTTCAGCTTTTAGGTTTGAATTTTGGCTTTATTTTTAATGTAGATGGTGATTCCAATCTTTTTTTTTTTTTTTTTTAAATCTCAGCAGCAATTAAAAGAGTCTGATCCTATCTGTAGGGACAAATGATGCACTGTCAACATTTTGCTCCCTTCTGATAATGCACATGAAACTGGTTTGCGCGTTTGAAGATTACATTTTACTCTCACATGGTTTTCATTATCTGAGAGCCCCGAGGAGAGGCCTGGACTAAATCAGGGAAGGAATGGAGAAACCACACAATGCAATGAAACTGGTGCTGAGGCATAGTTGGGATAGTTGTGGGACAGGGGCTGCTGACGACAGAAGCAGGGCGCTGCCTGAGTGCCAGCAGCAGCGAGAAGTGGAGCAGTCGCAAAAACACAGAACAAAGCTTGGGGAATTAAAATTGTGGCTTGGGCTTGCAGCAGCTCTTCCCCAGTTCTGCATAATTACTGGGAATCGCTGAAGTTTGAGGCAGATGAATCTTGCTCGCTCTGTGCTGGGAGGCAGCCCTCTGAAATGAGACCTGGTGAGGCTAAAGCTGCGTGAGCTTGAGCTGGTTTTAGCAAGAGGACGTCTAAGAGGTGAGATCTTGGCCTTTCTGGAGCTGGTAGCAGCGCTTCCATTGCCTGTGCTGGAATTTGTGTTTCATCAATTATGCAGAAACGGCAGTGCCTGCCCCTAAAGGGCTGTGACTCTGCAGATGTGTGAGCAGCGTTAGGTAGTGCTGCGTAACAGTTTGAGTAATGGAGTGGTGTGATGTCTTTGTGTAGAAATATTCTCAATAAAAACAGCTGGTTTTCCTATTAGACTGGTATATTCAGAATAAATCCTTCTGCCCCTGTGACTTTTAAAATTTTATGGAGGAACTTGAAATTCCATAGCATTCTTTTCAAAATGCTTAAAAGCCACGACACATTCCTATTTATACCGGGCTTTGTAAATGTTAAGGTTGGGTTTTTTTCCCTTTGTAATATAAAGCCTAAATTATGTTGGTGAAGATTATAGGAACTTCCCTGTGAAGAAATTGATACTTTTTAGTGAGGGGAGCAGTAATTCAAAGGTCAAGTAAGGTCCTCTCAGTTTTTTCCTTTGAGATGTAATTTAGAGGGGATCTTCCTACGTTGATGTCTTGACTTATTTATGTCCAGCCAGGCCGAGCAACTTGCTGCCTTTTCTTCAGGCCTGCCAGGCTTCCCTGTGCCTGGTCCCAGTGACACGAGTGTTTGAGGGGCAGGGTTAGGGACAGTCTAATCCGTGCTCAGGTGGACTCAGCTTGGCTGGGAGAGTTGTTAAAACCGGGATCAGTCTTCGGTTGTTCTCTTGCTGTAGCACGATGATCTAATACAATGGGTATGCATCTTATTTGCCCCCCTCCGGGTGACATTGTTCTTGTTTTTCGTTAAAAGAAGGAAGTTTTTCTTGTTTGCCCGGTGACTCTGCCCTTGTGGAATGAAGATGAGTAATGCTGGCAGCGCTCCATGCACCTGCTCGGTGCCACCCTGCGGGATCACCTGAGCCGCGGGCAGCAGAGGGAGGCAGGCAGGGCTGAAAGGGACCTGGGGAGGTGTTTATGGTTGGAGTCTGGAGCCTCCTCTGCTTAGGAGCAGGTGCTAAAGCGCTCTCACAATGCTGGGACTTGTTGAGTGCTGCCTTGCAGGTCTGGGTGTTGGTGCCAGACGTTGGGAACCTTTATTCTCCAGCACTGTCCTGATGTGTATTCTCTCCCTTCTTCCTCCTCCTCCTCCTCGGGAAGGACTGAAAGGAAGCAAAGAGCATTCAGCGATAACCTCCACTATTGATTAAATAATTTGGGACTTTGCCTCTGAGCCCCTGGTGCTCCCAGCCGCTCCAAAGTGAGTGTTTGTGCAGCACAGCCACAGTTCCAATGGTCTTGGAGACGCAGGTTGAGTGAATTCTGCAGGATGTGGGACCAGCCTGCTGGGGTTTGCGTGGGCCATGGAGCAGCAGAGTGTTTCCTTTACCCGGGGGTGACTCCGCGTGGGAGTACTGCCCAGGGACCTCACAGCCTGTCCTTTCCACACTGTTTCCTGTCCTCTCCTCGATTACAGAGTGCAGGTCTGCCTGAAGATCCTAAAGAAGAATCTGCACCTAAAAAACCAGGCTAAAACTTCATCTACCTGGTGGCATCCCATCCCCTGCTGCCAACCAGGATGGGAGGTATCACGAGCACATCCTTTAAGAAAAACCACAGAATTGCTTTACAGAATTTGCTGCTGGAGTTTGAAGCCTGTCACTGGATTGTTTCAGGTGTGAGTGACACAAAACTTAGGAGTAAAACTGAAAGTGCTTAACTGTACTGCGCCCTGATGAAGTGGTGAACCTGTTCCCATCCCACCTGATGCATGAGCTAATTAGCTCCTTGGCTAAGCAGTAATTCTGGGCAAGTATGCACAGGCTGTCCTCACAAGGACTCGTGCATTCCTCTTCATTTCACAAGCTAAAGAAAGATGCTTCTCTTTGCTTCTGAGGTTATTATTGCTCCATGCAGGTTAATTGAGCTATAGTATTAGAGCCACTCATCAAACAGTGGTGAGTCACTCACTTGTCTAAGCTTGTTTATTTTTATAATGCTGGAAAATATTTGCATGCTGTACAGAAATGTGCAGCTTTGGTTCCCTACAGCCTGGCAGTATTATCATTTTAAATTCTTCATTAATCTTCCTGCCTCACGAGGGACTGGCAAGGTTCCTGTGCATAATTACATGATGTTTAAGACAGAAGCCTCAGCTACTGGGTTTTTACACAATGCCCTACAAACATGAGGCTTTTCTTCCTTAAAGAGTACCTACACTACGCCCCTTTTGTGCCCATTCTTGATCTCAGCATGGTGAAGCATTATTTGCAATTCCTGTGTAAGTTCTACCAGTTCTAGGTTCTGATGTTTCCTCAAGAGCTTTTCCCTCAAATTACCAGGAATAATTTCAGACCAGAGTTTAGAATGAGGCGTAAGATGATAGAGCTGCAATGCTTGAGAGCAAATTGCAAAATTGATTCAGCCTGGGAAATCTCACCGTGGTTCCTTGGATGAGATTTGAGCTAAACTTGAATTTTCCACTGGAAAAGGTGTTTCTAGGCTTTGTGGCTGTGGAGAGTGCACTGTCCAATCCAGACAGTTTGACAGAGTTGTTGGCAGTCTGATTTCAGCCCTAGCAATCATAATAGATGGAGGCTAAACCCCCAAATATGTCTGTTTAAAGTATCTACAGAACCTTCCCAATTTCCTTCCAGCTCTATCATAACAACTTTTCCAGTGCATCTCACTAATTTCCATCTTTGGCACAGTGAAAACCGAAATTGCTGGAAGAGCCTGACACAAATAGGGTTTGGTGTCCAAATAAATAACACATGGGCTTCAGCACCAATTGTACTGTTCATTTTTGTGTTTTTGTTAATAGAAAAGTTAACTCATTGGTTCTGCCAGGAGTTTCCAGCCCGCTCAGAAAGCAGATTCCAGGAATGCTGCCACCCAAGTTAGTTGCACAAGATTTTCTTTGTTAATTAAAAATAATGGGATAAAGCTGGAAAAAATAGGCTACCAGTTAATATTTAAAGAAAGCGGATTTGTTGGCCAGAATATCTTCATATTGTATCTCAGCCCACCTTTTGCTTTGGGTTTCCAGGTTGATTTCTAGTTTACACCCACACTAAAATTAGTAGTATTCAGTTCCAGCAAATGTTTTTGGTGTGAACTGTGCCCTCCCTCCATCAGCTCAGCAGAATGAGCTGGTGGTGCTGAGGAGTGAAGCTCTGCATGTGAAATGGTTCCTGGAGCATTTCAGGGAGTTAAACATGCACAGATTGGATTTGTCTGTTGAAAAAAAATCTTTAAGGCAGAGAGGCAGAATCTCAAGCTGGGTTGTATCTTTGTATTAAAAAAAATAAACAATCCCCCCCAACCTCCTTAGATTTTTCCAGTTGAGACAAAAGAAATCTTTGGGTGGAAAGGCAGCATCATATTGCATAATAAAAGCCTTTTTATGTTCTAATAAAAAGGGTTGCTCAGGGCAGCTTGGTTTAAAAAAAAAAAAACCTAAAAAAAAAAAAGTCAGTGATGATTCTGGTGTGAGGGGAACGAGGAATCCTTAACTTCTGTTGTGCAACGCTGGGAAAAGAGGCTAGAAATTGCTCTAGTTATCTGCTATCTTTAATGCCTGCTTTAAAGGTTCTTTACTGCATATTTGCTGGCAGCTGTTTTCAATATATCCCTCTCGAGCTAAGTCACCAGTTAAGAATTTGACATGAGCTGCTTTTTTCAACCACCATCTTGAAGTACCACACCACACAACACTGCCTTGTTCTCTCCTCAGATATTGTTCATGTGCCTTGAAATTGCTGTTGACACCTCAAGTATTTAACTTGCAGATCTGAGATAGTTTTTGTTGGGTGTGGATTTGTGCTGTAATAAGTCAGACAGAAGTATCCTCGTCTGCATTCCTTCACTACATCTGTTCACTTTATTTTTTGCAACATTCCAGGAAATTAAGTTAAATTATATGTATCAATGAATATTTTTAGTCTCACTAGTTCTGTTTTCATTGTTTTTCCTTAAAGTATGAACACAGAGTGCACAAATATGTTCCACATCTTTTGCATTGCTTGCCTTTTTCTTTAGGACACCTTCAGTCACTGCTTCTTTTTAGCGTGCCTAAATACACATTTTTCTGTATTCTCCTGCTTCTCCTCTCAATGGTTAAAGTTTCTTTACTGCTTCATATTCTGAAGGAAAAAGTAACATAATTAAAGAGTGTTTTGGGAATTAGAGCTGTGCTCTGCAATGTATTTCTGGCATAAACTCTTGTCAGTGTCCTTTTCTTCCCCTGACTTTCCCAGTCTGTAAAATAAAGCTAATATTCACAAGCTGATCATTCTCACAGTCATTTCTGAGGCACAGTGTGTTGAAGTTTGTCAAGCATTTCACCGTGTCACCATCCAGCAGAGGATTTCTGCTGACACAGTTTGAAATACTCAGCACCCCTGGCAAAGGAACCATAAGCACAGGGCATCTTCATCTGTGCTGCAGCTTTCATTCTGAGCAAAAAATAAAACAATGGAGTTAAAGAATTAGCGGGTTTTAATCACTGTTTCACTTGGAGGCACAGATGGGACAAAGCATTACTTGGCAACATTTAATCTTGGAGCAGAAATGGTCATGATTAAAGCAGCAGCTGGAGTAGATTGCTGGGGACATGGGGGTTCATTCATCCTAAAGGGATCAAAATTGTTGGGCTCTGGGAGAAAACAAGAAGCTACAAAAGGAAAATCTGAAATATGGGCCAAGGTTTATTATTTCTAGGGTCTCATCTACTGATTAAAATGATGTTTTCAATACTTCCCTCAGAATTTTGGGAGCAAGGAGAGTATCAAGTGATCTGGCCTGCTGAGGAGGAGCCTGAAGCCATCTCTGAGTGGAGGTCCTGGATTTGCAGGAGGAAGGCTGAGCGTGTCCCCCCATGTGGCAGAACTGCTCCTCCTTACCAGGGAGCTCCGAGTGAAGGACAAAGGTATGTGCCACTTCACACAGGACTTCAGAGGAGTCACATTCCAGGTCAGCTAACAGGGCCTGAATTCCTGCCTGGTGAGCAGCCCGGAATGAGGTGGATTTTAACTTTCTCTTCATTAAGGTTTGCAGAAGGGAGGAAACAGGGAGGTTGTGGAGATGCAGCACAAAGCAGACCCTTCAGGCCTCTCGATTCCTGGTTCTGCCACAGAAAAAAACTGTTGGGAACAAGTTACCTTCTGCTTAGAAAAAAGGTGTCAAAAGAAAATTCTGGAACAGGAACACATATTCTGCTGTCAGGGCAGAGCCACAGCTTGGCCAGCGAGTGAGCCTTACTCTCCATTCTGAGCTGTTCTAGCCCAAAAGTAGCTCTGCTTTCAGTTACGTGTCTCAAAGGTATCATTAATTTTTGATATTTCAACTCAGGCAAGGCTAGTGGGCCTGAGTTTCCATGACACACTCCTGACTCCACTGGGAGACTGAGCAAAATGTAATTGCTGTTGGTCACTGGCTTGATCTGTGCTTAGGATGTGCCTGACATTGGCTCTTTGTGTTTCTCTCATTGGGACGCAGTGTTTTTTCCTGCCACTCAGAGGTCTTTTTCTGTTCCTAGATCAGACAACTCTTTTTCCTCCCCTTGCATTTGCATGCATTCCGTTGAGGATATTTAGATGTGTGAGGATTTGGTTGCCTTTGTATAGCAGGAAGTTCCTGAGTCCTCACTTGCACCGTGCCTGGGGTTTTCTGCAGCCCGGGGAAGAGGTGCTGATCTCACTCTGGGCTTTTCGTAACTCTGGAAACCTGCTGGCTAACTAGGTATTCATGAATTGCTTTATCTAAGCTGAGAGATTTCTTTACTTCTTTTGAACCATATGCTATCTCAATGGGCTTCTTTTTTGTTTTTTTCTTTCCCTTAAAACTGGCAAGTTGCTGATTTCACACTTCAATCCTTGTCTGCCTACAAATATGGGAAGTGTATTTCACTGTTGGTAACTCTAAGTATAAAGCAAACAGGTTTCAGGCATTTTTACCATCATCCCGTGAATTCCACGTCTCCTTTTTTTGCCCGAGATGCTGTCTGGTCTGAGGTATTTGGCATGCATCCCTACGGCTTGCAGTCAATTGATTTGCCTATAAACTTTCAAGTCACCTTTCATCACCTTTCTGAGGCTTTGCCCCCCGGGCATGCAAGTCCTTCTTAGGTCAAGAGCCTTGATGATCCCCATTGTTATGGGAACCTTTGGTAATCTAACCTGCTTTTTTTTCTGTATTTCGAGCCATTGCTCCTGAATATCTCTCACTGGATCCACTCGGGCGCTAATAACCGTGTCTCCTTTCCTTAGGTCAAGGGCAGCTTTTACATTCCACCCAAAAGGCACCACAGTTTGAGATGAGGAATTCAGAAGAGCAAGCAGCTACGACAGTTTTACAGCGCCTGCTGCAGGAGCAGCTCCGATACGGGAACCCCAATGACAACCGCAACCTTCTGGCCTTACACCAGCAAGCCACAGGGAATGCCCCCGCTTTCAGCAGCGCCGGCGGCCCGGCCTCGCAGAACGAAGGGCTGAGCTCCCAGGAGCACCAGCTCGTGACCCATGCTGCCCGCCAGGAGCCCCAGGGCCAGGAGATCCAGGTGGACAACAGCATCATGGAGAAGCAGCTGTCGCCGCGGCTGCAGACCAGCGAGGACCTCCCCACCTACGAGGAGGCCAAGGTGCAGTCGCAGTATTTCCGCGGCCAGCCGCACGCCAGCGTCGGGGCCGCCTTCTATGTCACCGGAGTCACCAACCAGAAGATGAGGACCGAAGGGCGGCCCACGGTGCAGCGGGTGAGCCCGGGGAAGGTGCACCAGGACGAAGGACTGAAGGACCTCAAGCAAGGCCACGTGCGCTCGCTGAGCGAGAGGCTGATGCAGCTGTCCCTGGCCACCAGCGGGGTCAAGGCCCACGCGCCCGTCACCAGCGCCCCGCTGTCCCCGCTGTCCCCGCTCTCTCCCCAGCAGTCCAGCGACCCGTACAAAAATTCCGGCTCCAATGAGTTCTACAAGAACTCGGTGCAGCCCCCCTCCCAGCCCAGCATGAAGGGGATGGAGCAGCGGGGGCCTCCCCCAGAGTATCCTTACAAAAACGTGTCCACCCCGTCTATGAACTGCAAGGCTCAGGACCCGGGGCATTTCTATAGCGACCATCGCATCAGCCAGCAGGGAAGATCTGATGGGCCTATGATGAGGTATCAGCATCCCCCTGAGTATGGCTCAGTCAGGTAAGCCAGACCTTAGAACAAACCCCAGCAGCCACGTAGGGAAGGACAATATAAAACTCAGGCCATCACCTTCACTCCTGAGGCAGGTTTTCCTTCAGCAAAGACCCCATCTCATTACGTGAGATGACATGTTGTGTTCAGCTGCAGGCTGTCTGGAAGGACTGTTACCTGCTTCAGTAGCTGACTAGAGAGACCTGATGCTTTTTTACAAAAAAAAAAAAAAAAAAAGATCCAAAAGGAGCCAGCTTGATTTTATGGTATGGGGAAGTTTAATGCTGAGACTCCAGAGCCTCACAAAAGCTTTGCTACAATAGCCAAAGTTATGGTGTGATTCATTGTAGAAACTTGCAGTTACTTATTGTGAGACTTAAGATGTTCTTTAATTACATCTGCCAGACGAAAGATTTTTCTTAAAACTGCATCACACAGGAAAGGAGAAAAGTGAATGGAAGCAATAATGGTGCAGGTAGCAAAAATCACCTGTGAGCTTCCTGTAGAGTTTTTAAAATTTTATTTTCAGTGGACTGAAGTGTAGGAGAGGAAAATGGATTCTGCTTTGTGCCTCATCCCAGACTTGCTTGTTCAGCTTGTGCTCATTTTTCTTGCATCATTTGAAATCTCAGCCCGTTCTGGTTCCCTCTAGATAAGGAGCTGGATTTGGCTTGAGCCAAACACTGATGTCCATGTGGGAAGATGAAGTTTTATTAAGGTGGGCTAAAACCCCAGCTTTACTTTACCTGTTCCCATACCATCTCATCTCTGCCTGACACCTGGTGCGATGATTTTGGCCTCATTTTGAAGCTAAAAGGGTAATTCAGAGGAGCAAGGGGAGGATGTAAATGGAGAGGTCTCTGTCAATTTGTGTACGCACATTTTGAGGGGAACATGAAGAAACCAGTCAGTATTTGGGAGCAGAGTCTGAGCTTTGGGGTGTTTGAATCTGCTCAGAACCTTCCTAGCCCTATGAGGAGCTATTTTCAGAGTTTGTCCACCATTGTTTGTGATCTGAAATGACTTCAGCAGCATACAAGCCTGATGAAAAGGCCCTTTGATCTGGCTAAATAAATAATAAAGAGGCCAGGAAAAGGGGAAGTAAAGGGTTTAGGGGGGGTAATGATTGTAGAAGCTCGTTGCAAATGTTTTTGCAAATTCAGAGGCCTCAAACCTCTGTGCACACAGGACAGGGAAACAGCTCCTCCGTGGTTCTGCTGCATCAGAAATACTCCTTATATTATATGCAGTGAGACGTAGCCTGCTTGCTGTTCAAGGGAGAGGTATTTGAAAACACGCCAACAGTCAGCTCCTCTAGACAGGGTGATTTTTGTCTGTATTGGATGGATCCTGGCTGCTTTGAAAGAACATGGTGGGGGGAAGGAGGGGGAGGAGAAAGGTTCAGCTGGCAAGGTTTCCAGTAGGGGAAGCAACTGAAATTTGTCTTCAAAGCACTGGGAATCTAATGAGGTTACTTTTTAACCTAAATAGCTGCACAGAGGAGAGGTTTCCTTTGCAAGCAAATGCTGGAGCAGTAGAACAATTGCAAGACTAATCCATAAATTACAGAGCAGCGTAGCAAAGGAAGGGAGCGAGTCCTCTATTCCCCTCCCTCTCCCACACGCTTTAAGAGAAATTGTCATTTAGACAAGAAACCTTCTGTGTTGCTAAAGGTGCAGCTGGGTGATGGTGTGGGGATTTTAAAGGCAAACAGCTCCGGGGAGAGCCTTTGCCTCGCACCACGAGTGTCTTTGCAGTCTCCAGTTTTCCTGCGCCGCTTTATCAGCATTCATTTGGACTGGTAAATGTGTGCATTTTTTGAACTGTGCGTCAAGGAAACAAAGCCCCTTCTCTCTGCTCCCGAAGCCACACCCTTTTCTGCGGGTTTTTCCCCTCATTGTTCGGGGGAATTTGAGGGTGACCTAATGATGCGGTTAAATAAAACTCGTTGAGCAAGATAAACATTGGGGAATTCACAGCATTCTCATGCTTCACCCTCCCCAGTCTGGGAAAGGAATGGGCTGTGTGGTAAGTTTAAACCAGTCTGCAAACAGTTTGCCTCACCTGCTCCTGGGCGGTGTAAGTTTGGGACAGTGTATGTCGGTAATGATGTTGGTTTAATGTAAATACCGGGCATGCCGGAGGCATCTCTGCTGGTATTTGGAAATTTTAAAGAAAGTTTAGCAGAGGGCTGGCTGCATGTGAAGCTCCAGAGCCTGGTTCTCTCCCTAATACCTCAGCTGCACTTTAGCACTGGTGGTGAAAAACAACCCTCCAGTCTGAGAGCAGAGCACGGATGCCTTGGGCTCTGTGTCCTGGGGGCTGCAAGGCTCCTGTGGCAGCAAGAGCAGCAAGAGCTGGCAAGAGCTGGAGCACGTTTGGGTGCAGAGGAAGCCCCTGTCTGATGCAGGTTTGGGTGCAGAGGAAGCCCCTGTCTGATGCAGGTTTGGGTGCAGAGGAAGCCCCTGTCTGATGCAGGGTTGGGTGCAGAGGAGGCTGCTGTCTGATGCATTTTTGGATGCAGAGGAAGCCCCTGTCTGATGCAGGTTTGGGTGCAGAGGAGGCCTCTGTCTGTTGGATTTTTGGGTGCAGAGGAAGCTGCTGTCTGATGCAGGTTTGGGTGCAGAGGAAGCCCCTGTCTGATGCAGGTTTGGACGCAGAGGAAGCTCCTATCTGATGCAGGTTTGGGTGCAGAGGAGACTCCTTGTCTCTCCGATTCAAGCACCATCCTCTGTCTGGAGCCCAAGTGACTGAGTTCCTGCTGTGGTGATTAATCCCATTGACTTCACAGAAAGGTTTTGAGAGGGAGGTCTGCAGAATTTGTCTCATAATTAGTAAATCACTCCGTGCACTGCATTCCCCTGAGCAGCATCAAAGTGGGGGCTAATCAGGTATGACCGGGCAGCAGAACAAAAATTCCTGGGTTTGATTTTGGCTGTGTAATGGAGTGGAGCCTGCTCCCTCCCGCAGTCAGCATTTCCTGGTTTGTGCAGGAGGGCTGGGGAAGAGAGGGCAGCTGGAGCTTCTTGAGCACCAAACAGGCAAGAGAAGCTGGGAAGGCATTAAAAAACCCCTTAACGAGCCAGAGACCTTTGCTGATCCCTTCATTCTTCTGTCTTCCCCACTGTGCTGCTCTGCCCACAGACCTTGTGTGTGACCCTGTGTCCTGGCAGCCTGAGCAGCCCTGATGGCTGCAGAGCTGCCCTGGCTCCCTGTCTCTGTCTTCCTGCCTGAAAAGCTGAGGTGACCCTTGTAGTTGCAGAGCCATAAATCCAGGTTTGTACTTGGCCTGTGTGGAGTGTTTAACTAGGTCCAGGCCAGGGAGCGGAATTTCCTGCGTGGTGCACAGAGAAGTGGCCCTTAAAGTTATGCTTTCAAACCCAAGCACTTGTGGGGATAATTGCTCTGAGGATTTTTCCCCCCTGCATTTGGTTTATTCAGGTCTCTGTGACACTGAGGCAAATGGAAGGAGATTGTGTAATTTTGTTGTATATCTGTTTTGAGAGTCTACATTTTTTCAGAAGTGGTTGGTTCAGATAAAATCGTGATTACTACTGCGGGGTTACCTGAGGACTCATTCTCTCACGGAGGGAATTTTCTGCCACCATTTTATCAGCAATACTGTTAGGTGACAGCAATAGTCATTTTTACCTTTACATTTTGCAGTGTAGCATAAAAAGTTTGAAAAATCCAAATTGTGTTCATTTGCCTTTCTGACTCTCAGCCCAGAATTGCTTTACCAGATTAATAAATTCTTCATTTCTCTTGCCAATACAAAGAAATCCCAGAGCCAGGTATTTTTTGCCCACAAAATGTATGTAAGTATTTTATAAGACAAAATTGTAAATAGTGAGGATGCCAAAAAGTTATTTGAATGTGTATGTAAAAGTTTGCATGCAAGATCTTAAAAAGTCTGGTGTCACTGTGAGGTTACTAGGATTTTTAAAGATCTTTTTTTTTAAGGTAGGATATATTAACCCAGCTGTGCTATCTCATTCTGCTGGGAATATAAATGCATTTGTGACATTTTGGAAGCCCTAATGCTGCTGGTAATGCCACAGAACTAGAGGCTCCAAGCTCTCATGTTCTAGCTTGAGCCCACAAGATTGGTATAATTTCGAGATTATGAGAGGCTTTGGATGTAAGTGCCAAGATGCTGGAATTCTTGGAAATTATCCTGTTTAGAAATACTCAGCCATGATTTCCTAGAGTTGTTCTTTACAATAGCTGTTAGAAAAAAGGATCATTACAAGACATGTCAGTTCGACTGTCCCTTCAGAATTAAAATGCTGCTGTTGTGTTTCTTTGGCCGTGGTGTTGTTCCTTTCATTGGTGCTCAGGGTGGCAGGGTTCTGCCTCTGGATCTCTGTTGACAGAATAACAAGATGTTTTTAGTCAAATAGCTCAAATTGTTAACATTGGCATCTAAATCATCCTCACTAGGCTTATAAGATTAACTCACTGAGACCAGTCTCCCTGAGTAACTGCTCCAGGTTGTTTTCAGACTGGAAAAGAGTGTTTTGTAGGTTGAAAATTGTTTCTTTGCATCCTTGAGGCAGACTGGCAGTGTATTTATTTTTGATCTAACTGTGTAGGCCATCACAGATGAAATGTCACAGCAAGGTTACTCCCTAATTGCTTACAGCATCAAAGCAGAGCTGTGGTGATAGGTAAAGAATAAACTCAAGGAGATGGGTGGTTTGTGAGGATGCAAAGTTTAACTCTGCACACAACTGGGTGAGCTAAGAAAGCAGCTGGAAACCACCTGAGACAAACCAGGTGACCTTGAGCATGGCCTGTGATGGTTTTGCTCATTCTTCATTATGAGAACTGTCAAACGAAGTTAATGAAATCAATGCAACAATAAGTAGAGCTGCCCCCCTGGGAGGAGAAGAACCAAATTGCTGCTACTAAACTGAACATTCCTGAGGAAATTAATTGCACATCGCTCTTCTGCATGACCCCTGAAATCCTCATGCTGCAAATGATAATTTCTGGGGAAATACAGCCCCTGAAATGATGCTGCTGCAGTCCACAGTCACCTCAATGTGAGAAGGAGAGAAACAGTAGCTAAAGCAGTGATTCTTTGTTTTTTCTTAGTTAACAAAGGCTAGATTTGTTCCCCCGTTAAGGAATTTAGGAATTAAGGAATTGCGGGAGCTTGGAGGTTTCTCTACTGGGAAGCAGGGCAGTGAGACATGAGGGGCATGATGCTGAAGTAGTGAACTGTGCGCTGGGCTGAGAGCTGCTGAACTCCCCTGCCCTGCTGCCAGATGTGAGTGGTGGGTACAAGGAGTGATTCCTTCTGTCTTGGAGAGCAGGAAGGGTGGTACTGAGTGTTTGCACTTGGGCTGAGAGGCGTTTTGTGTTACCCTTTGGTTCCAAGCTCAGCTTCCTGCTCACTGTGGTCAGTTCCTCCAAGGCTCCTGGTGCTGTGGGAACGCTGTGAGCTGCCTTGGCCGTCCTCTGCAGGGCAGGAGTCCCTCCTGCGACCACAGGCAGTATTCTGTAGCAGCTCTGGCCAGGTGGAACAACACTGTGTGCTTTTCCAGCTGCAGGGCTGAACTGCATCCCAAAGGGTGGGAAATTTTGTCAGAGCAGCAGGAGTGTTTCAGGACACGCTGAACTGCCAGGCTGGATCTGAGCTCTGTGCTCAAGAGGAGACTGGCTGCGACATGGAGAGGGAGGGACTTCAACTGTTAGAATAAAGAACATCCAGAGAAGTTAAAGGTTGAATGTTTTTGGAGGAGAAAGCAAATCCTGCCTCCTGAGGTCATCCGAGCATGATAAATCCACACAGTCTTCTCAGTGAGATTTCTTTCTTGGCTAATGCAGCAGGAGCTGAGCTGGGGATCTCCAGAGCCTGGGAAATGTGAGAGGTGTAGCTTGGATTTAGTCGTGTGATGGACTCAGGCATGTTATAGATTGTTGGATGTGTCTCTGATAGCCTGCAGAGGTTATTGTTAGGAGCAGTAAACACACCTCCTGCATAGGACAGGGCAGGTTGGAATGAAAATGCTTCTGATTCTGAGTTGGTTTCCAGATCCTTTAATTGTCTCATTTAACCAGGCTGCAGTTTGTTGGTTGATATTTCAGAAAGCTCAGATTAGTGGTGCTGTAATACTAGCATCAAGCTCAGCCAAGGCTTTTAAGTCCTGACTTACAGAAGAAGATTAATTGTTTTCTCGATGACAGATGGCACATTGAAGGCCAGAACAAAAGAGCCTGTTCCTAGCAGTCCTTAGTTGAGCAGTTTTATCCACAAAGTATGGAGAAAAGTTACAAAAATCATTTTAGCCAGTAGCTGTTGATGTACTTTCTCTTAGTATTTCTGTAAAAAATTAGTCTAAGGAGGAAATACCTTTGTGCCCTTAGAATAAGTTTTCTGCTAAAGATTTGATTTTGAAACGCTTTTTAAAAACAGACTTATAAAATGGAAGAAAGCCTCACTTGAGCCTTTTGATATGGGAAGACTTGTGCACAGGAGCTACACACCTTGTCCCCGGGTTTGTGCACCTTCCTCTGCATGACTGTGATGGAGCCTGTGCTCTCTGTTTTCCAGGCAGAACCCAGATGTGCAGCTGCAGTTACAACAGAGACCACCTCACCACCACAGCCCAACTTCTTCCTTGACATCCCTGGGATCTTTGACTTTGCTCCAGTCTCCGCCACCTTCTAGGCTGTCGCCTTCCCAGCACCAGCAACCTCTGACTCCCAGCCAGGCAGATCCTGGCGTTCTGCCACGGACCCAGCAGCCTTTCTTGTCCAACCCAGTCCATCAGGGAGATCTGTACCGACTATGCCAGCCCTTCCTAGGCCCGCAGCAGCAGCAAGGCGACTCCTACTCTGTGATGCCCCGGGCCCAGCAGATCCCTTCCCCCTACCAGCAGATGCAAGTAGATCCTTTTGCCATCGTTTCCAGGGCCCAGCAAATGGTGGAAATCCTGTCGGAGGAGAACCGGTCCCTACGACAGGAGCTGGATGGGTGCTATGAGAAAGTGGCCCGACTGCAGAAGGTGGGTGGTTGTGGAATTCAGGCATTCCCCTGTCTCTGGTCTAGTCCCTAATTGAATCATTTAATCTGCAACTGCTGGATTCCTTTGCTGAAGGGATTGATGATGTGCTTTAGAGTCTTTTGTATGCAGATTGATTAGTCTGTGTCCTGTGCCTTTGGGCATCAGCTTAACTTGGGCAGAAGATGGAATCAAAGCCTTCAGCTTTCTGCTAACACTTCATTGACCATGCTCAAAAGCTCATCCTCCTCAGCTGCTGAAGAGGCTGACTGCTTGGCTTGCTTGGCTAACTTAAGGCTTGTCCAGGATAGCAACAGGTTTCATTTTCTCAAAAAGACTTCAGAGCTGCAGGGAGGGCCTGTTTGGGACGGCACAAGACCGCAGCCACTCAAGGAGGCACAGGGGACATTGCTACAAAACTAGCTGGCACCACAATGTGCAGGGCAAGTAGTGCTGCTATGGCTACACTAAAGACATTTGGACTGCAGGACTGGGACTAACACTCCTTTTGTCCCTCTCTCAACACCACACAATTTCCATGAAAACTTAATGTCTTGATTTGGACCCAGCTATTTGCCACCTTTGGCTTTATGGAACGAGCAGAGTAAAGGATGCTAAGAATTTAAAAGAAAATACTCCAGTGAGACCCATCATTAACGTGCATGTGTGGAGGTATTTTCATGCTGCCTCACAGAAGGAACTCCTTGATAACCAGTGGTTTAAATCTGGGCAGTAGGTCAGTTTTGCTTTTACCTTGCAGCTGTGGAAAGGCTGATACTACTCAGCAATTCAGGACTTTGTGGGCCTTGCCGTGCTCTTTGCACTGAGCAGTGTTCAGGGCCAGAAGAATGTGTGGCTGCATGTCTTTGAGTTCAGGCGGCCAGTGTGGCTTTCCACACTCATTATTCCCCATGTTACCTCTTACCAGGGACATATGTTCATTTGGTTGTATTTTTTGGAAGGTTTCTGTCCAGGAAATACTTTAGAGAATTGTTTGACGGCTTCCTGATAATGACAGGAGGATACGAATGCACTTCCCTGTTGATCACTTGCTGTAGACAGGGCTGATGGGATTTGCTATGGTGTGGATCCACACTTCTGTAGCAAACCATGCCCAGCAAGGAGAGTTAGGAGAGAATCTCCTGCTCTGGATGATCAGAGAAGCTTTACACTGAAGTCTAAAAGGAAGGATAGAGCATATTTTATTGCAAAATTATTCAGCCGCTGGTATTCTTTCTATAGAGGGATTCATCATGGACCTGAAACTTTCTTTTTACTTAGTGTATAAGTGTAGGTTTCCCTCAATAAAGAACGCTTGGGACAAAGTAATCTCCTGTCTGAAACAATTAAATTTGTTAGTGAAAAATAGTAAAAGCTTGTTTTCACTTCCACTGTAGCTGGAAACAGAAATTCAGCAAGTTTCAGAGGCATACAAAAACCTGGAGAAATCATCCTCTAAGCGGGATGCCCTGGAAAAGGCCATGAGAAACAAACTGGAAGGAGAAATTCGTAGGCTTCATGATTTCAACAGGGATCTAAGAGGTAAATGAAGTAAAACTTCTATTCTTCAGTTCCGGGGGGTTTTATTGTTATGCTTACTTGGCAGGACAGAGTTTTGCTGCAGAATTCAGTGTCTGACACGACTGGAATATGATGGGATACTCAGGTGCATTCAGTAGTCAGAGATTTTAAGCACTTGCTGGAATAATGGAAAAGACAGGTTTAGGAGAGGGCTGTAGTCTTTCATTTCCAGCCTGTTTCTCACTGACAAGAAACATGTGATAAGCCAAATACTACAAACCAGATGCAAGCCTGGAATTCTCTCATGTCTTATATCCTAGAGACAATTTGTACAATTTGTTCAGTTTACACAAATGGAAAGAGGTTTTGCTGACTGCCTAATCCCACACCAGGCACGTTCACTTTATTTCCTGTCCAGTGACCCTTTTTGCACTGACATACAAACTGCAGAGTGTCTGTTCTTCCTGAAGGTCTTGTCATTCCTTATCAGTGTAGGCATCTGGCTTTTTGGATCTCCCTTCCTTTTCCAGAGTGAGATGTTATTGGTGTCTGGTTCTTGCTAAGAGGCTGAGGCAGCACCACGGCTGGCAGCAGAGTGCTGTTGAGTGGTATTTGACCTTACTGGGGGTAAAAGTTGAAGCATCAGTTTGGAAGGTGGAAAACGTCTGCAATTTGAGACTTTTGAAGGTGCACAGTCAGTTTTTTAAACTGTAAGTTTAATTTTTTTTAAGGAAGCCTTCTGGTTGTCCTGCATGCTTTCACTGCCTCATGTCTTTTACTAAGACTCCCAGAAATCGTTTTGCATCCAGGAAGTAAAGCCATACATTTCCCAGTACTGTACACAAAGGCCTGCATTAAATAATTTTATTCTTAATAAAACACAGCATGAACATTTCATTCTAATTTTCACAGACTGATAAAAATTTTTAGCAGCTTGAAGCAGCAGAGCTATTAAGCTGTTTTTAGGGTTTTACACTATTCCCTCAAGTCTGAGATTTAATCTCCTGTTAAGCTTTAGAGGAGAATTGTAAGAGATCTTTTAATTACATGGTGGGATTTATTTGTGTGGAAAAAATAAAGGTATAAATTAAAAAAATAAACTTCTGTGTTATAAATGTTTAAAATAATTTCTTTGGAACTTTAACCTGTTTTGTCTCATTGAGTGTATTTCCTTAAGGATATAATTAAAAACATTTCAAAAGTGAGTGCCAACTTCTGATAGGCTGTGGAATTAGGAGATCCATTCCCCCAGCATCAGGAATGCCCTGAGCAGATGTAACTTAATGCTTGAAAGTTTTTAATTATTTAGTTTGCTTTTCTTGGATATTTTTGCAGAACGCATGGAGACAGCCAACAAGCAGCTGGCGGAGAAGGAGTTTGAGGGGTCTGAAGACAATCGGAAAACCATCTCCCAGCTCTTTGCACAAAGTGAGTTCCACAGCCGTTGTGGGTCAGTGGAAAGCTCCAGTCACCCTGGGAAGGAGGACAGTGCAGCAGGTTAATTATCAGCACAGAAATCAGGGCAGTGGCAGTCCAAAACTGGCAGTGGAGCAAGGAGGAGGGATTCTAGAATTCCTTTTCTGTCAGTACGTAAAGTCCATCTGATGGGATTTATTAGAGATTTTGGAGCAAAGGTAATCTGCAGTTAAACTGTAAAATTAGTGTTTACCCCATTATTTACATACTTTTATTCACCTATTTTATTCCTTGAAAGCTTTGAACTTAAACCTTCCCAGGCTGACAGGAGTCCTGGCATGAGTTAAGGGCAGTAGGAGAGGAGCCTGGTAGGTCTCCTATCTCCTTCGTCTTTAATTTGCCACTGCCCTATCCTGTTCAGCAAAAATAAAGGGGATGAACACTCCTGCAGTCTGCTGGGCTAGGTGAGGGTCAGGAATTCTGTCCACAGCAGTGGATTTATCACAAGGCAAACCAAAATGATGGGTGTGAAATCCTGCTTTTCCTTTGTTCTGAAATGTCTTGAGGCTGACGGCGCTGGGCCAACTTTTTTCTCATCCCACAGTGTGCTCCACCCTTCTGACAATGCTCACTTTTCTCCAATTGTTATATAAAAAGGTAGTGCAATAAAATTGCAAAACAGAGTTTTTCTGTGGTGTAATAGACACTGCAGCTACCCTGGCAGATTCTGGTGTCCCTCTCTTGTGTCATCTTTAGCTTATTCCTTGTGGTTTGCCTTGCAAGAAAATGGCTGTCAGGGAGTGAATTCCAAACTCCTGGTGGTACTGGGAAGTCTGGGAGTTTAGTCTCTCCTTCTGCTGGTGGACACTGAGGTTCACAGATGCACCCAGGAAGGTGGGGAGGTCAAAGCTGTGGGGCCTCTCCTCTTGGATGAACATGGAAGCCACATCCCAGCGTTTCTAGGGGTGCTGCAGGCACTTGTCAAGTGAAGCAGTTCTCATTTGGAGAAAAGTCTGCAACAAAACCTCCAAAAGCCTCTCTGCAAGCATTTCCAGATTAACAAACAGCCTGGTAGCACCGGCTGATACCTGCTGGCATAATGCCACCCTGTCTCACTGCAGCTCAGTCTTTGCAGTACAGTTTAATGTGCTCACACTGGCAGCAACTCCTTCCTGGGTGGAGGAAAAATGCTGGGAAAAGATAGGCAAAAAAAAAAGCAGGTGATGACATTTATCCTTATGTCCTGAGCTGGCTTTGAGCTGCACTCAGGGTTTGCTCTGCAGAGCTCTGGTGCTGTTGGTGGACAGGTTTGTTTTGCAACTTGTGTGTGGGCTGTGTTGATTCCCTGGCAGAAGGGAATCTTTAGCTGCTCTGTGTTGCTAAAGCTTTGCTCCTGGCCCTTTGCTAGCAGAAGAAAGGGAGTAATTGTGGTCCTGTAAATATAGTTCTGCACATGCTTGCACAAATGGGCCTGTGTACTCCATATGCAGTCTGTCCTAACACCCAGCACCTCGTTCCTGTTTTTCAAGCCTTCCACTCCTTGTCCTCATTCCTTTGTCGTGGGATATTGGTTTCTGGAATGCAGTTTCTCTGGTGTCATCAGTGCTGGGTGTAGATCACTCCAGGGAGTATTCTGTGGTTGTGTATCCAGCAAGTGGGTTAATGTTATCTTTGGAGCTGGTTGGCTTGAGCTGGGAATGGCAGCATACACAGAGGACATCAGCTCTGTGCTGTGGCTTTGCCTTACACCCCTGTGCGATAATTTCTCCAGTCTCCAATTATTTTTATCCTATCTATTTTCTCATGAAGGCAGTGCCCTGTTCCTGCAACACTCAGCATTGCTGCTCCAACAACATCCAGCTCTTCCTGGAGAGCAGCAGAAAAACGAGCTGCTGTGTTTGGCGTGGCAGGTCTGCTCTGAGAAGGGGCAGAACAGATCTATGTGCCTCCCTTCTGGCCCAGGGGATCATTTTTACAGGCAGTAGAGGAAGACTGAGGAGTTCTTACTGCTGATTTCTTTTCTGACTCCTCTGAAGATATTGCTGGGGGCTCCTCTGGGAAGGGACAGTTTGGGGGGTCAGTGTGGAAAAAAGGAACACAAGTTTTTCAGGAACACCAGTCTGCTATCTCCCCAGCTTGAGATATTAAAATTACTCCGGTTTTTTTTCCACTGCTGAAAGCTCAGAGGCAAAGAGGTGCCAAGTTTCACTAACCATCTGCATAATCACAGCAAATTACCTGAGTAACTGTACTGAGTGATGCACCTTCTATTCTTTCTCACTATCTTTGTGGCATATTGTTGCTTGAAGGTACCATACTTGTTTTTCAGGATTACAGGTCCTTCTCTTCCTTGAAAGCCATGCCCTTTTGTTTTCCCTCTTAGCACTAGATTTGCATTCTCCTTCTTCTGAGAAGTTCCAGTGCAATCTTCCCTTCACCTCTGAAGTGAAAGACTCCTGAAAACTGGAAAGAGACAAGTGCTGTGCATTGATAACTGTCACTTTTTTTTTATCCATAGACAAGGAAACACAGAGGGAAAAAGAGAAACTGGAAATAGAGCTGGCTGCTGCCCGCTCCACCAACGAGGACCAGCGGAGACACATCGAGATCCGAGACCAGGCCTTGAACAACGCTCAGGCCAAGGTGGTGAAACTGGAGGAGGAGGTAAGGATGCTGAGAGAGAGGAGTCAAGGTAGCTTGTGTTCCAGCAAAAGTGGCTGTGGGAATGAGTTTCTTCTTGTGGAAGTTATAAGGAAATCTGCTTTCTTCAAATCCATTTCTATCGGCTTAGCTTTGTGTTGACTAGCTAAACAGATAAGCCACAGATCTCTATTTCCTTGGAAATGCTTTTGTCTAAGCAGCCATATTATGTTTCCTTTTTGTTTCAACTTGTAAAAGTGGGCTGGAAGTGGAATCCCAGCTCTGGAAACCTGCTGAACTTGGCAGAAATTCAGATCTGGATGGACATTCAAGTAATATCAAATGAGTGCAGCTTGTCCTCTTGTGGGGACAGTGCAGATCACCACATGGGCCCAGCATTTGTAATAAGCTGGGCATGACCTTAGTTGTTTTCTCTCCCTTTCCTCCCAAGAGGGGATAATGCATTTGAGCTGCTTAGCTGGGCAGCTTTCACAGCAGTTTCTTTTGTAGCCTTGTCCCTGCCACTCATGGCTCTCACCTTTGTGCCCTTCTGCGTCAGTGTCCATCCTTTCCTCCTGCCTTCTGCTCTCCTCTCAAAGGCCCCATTTCCCACTCCAGCCTCTGCTTCCTTTACTCCTACTCTTCCTCCATGGAGAGTCTCAGGAGGAAATCTCCTGACCAAGCACGCTTCCTCACTCCAGATTTGTTCTCCAACCCTGCCGTCTCCCTGGCTACCAGCACTCAGTGTCACCCCTCAGCTGGGCACTGTGCCTGTGTCCACCTGAATTTTGCTGCCTTCAGAGACATTCCTCAAACCCTCCCCTAGTCTGCTTTTAGTTCTCTGTCCCTGCAGAATCCCGTTGTGCCAACAGAGGAGGAATGATCAAATACTGAGTGAATATCCTCCTCTCCCACGTGCAGGTGTAGCTCATTTCTGAGTTTTAGCCTGCTCTTCTCTCAGCTCTGGATTTGCCTCAGTAGCCCTCCCCTGAACCTTCCTGTGTCTCTCCCTGTGTCCTTAATTTTTGCTCTTCCTTTAATCTCTTCATGGAAGCCTTCCCTCAGTCGCTCTGGATCTCCCCTGGACCTGCTCTGCTCATTCAGGATGTTCTTGTGGGTTTACCTGGTGTCATAACCTTTCTTAGCCTGGCATGGCTGACTTGCACTCACTCAGGGGACAGGGAGCATTAGGTTATAGGGTAATTACATGTGACGTGGTTCTCCTTGGCTCTCAAACTATTTTGTCATTGATTCTGCAATGTACTGGAGCTTTCATTCAAATTTCAGCACCTGATTTAAAAGTCTGATGTGTCACTAACTCCAAGTACACGAGACATCGTTACGGTTTCCCTGGAAAATGCTTGGAGTCAATGTGGATGAGGCGCTCTGATCAGCTGGGCTGGTACACACAGCACCTGGCTGGCTTGAACCTCTCTGTAGGCGCTAATTTTGGCTCCCTCACAGTAAAGCTGAATCCTTGAGGGGTAATAATAATTGCATGTTTTATTTTCAAAAGACTGCTCTTGTTTTACTGGAAGAATTGGGTTCAGTGCTGTGGCAAAGTATTTCTGCCTAGGTACAATAGTGAAATAGCTAAGTCACTCTGGGCTAAATTGCATGACAGCTTAGAAAACCCACACAGGCTGATACAGAGTGAAATGATCTGCATGAGGGCTTGTGGTCACATGCATCCAAGCTTTGCTGGAATCCCAGGGTGTGCAGGAAGTGCCACCCTTCCTACTGTAGATAAATATGGAAGCGTCTCAGTGAGGGAGCAGGAATTAACTCTGCTTTTTCCTAGAGGTGAGAGGGAATAAGGGGAAACAAATGGTAAAGAGTCACTTTTGCAGGTTTCCCAAATCACTTTTTAATGAAATACTTAGGATTATAACGCATTTGTTGCCTCATTAGTGTTGAATGGTGGGAAGTTCTCCAATCCCCAGGCTGTTTGGTAACTCCAAAAGGCAGCCAAGGAGCTGCTCAGAGCTCAGGCCACCTTTAGAAGAGGTTGGCAGCACCATTCTGAGTTAGTGGCATTCAGTGGCCAAGAGATAGGAACAATTTGTGCCTTATTTCTTTATTCTGGCCAAGTTAATCTGAGTGACTAGTCCCTGTAAGTGTCAGGAATTTCCAAACTGGTCCTGCAGAAGAGGGTGGAGTTTCTTAGGCTCAGGTCTGGAAGCTACTCTGGCTCAGGGCCTGATGGGAGGGATGCATATTTTAGTTCCTGCCTCCTATAATGTAAGTTTTCAGCTTTTCTTTTTATCCTTTCCATTTTGACTTCCTATTAAGCTGAGTAACCTTGCCTTGTATGCACCAGATCCTTTATTAAAAGAATATTTCCATTCTAGGGAGAGCTATTAGCCATTTATGACTGTAACTGAATTTAAATGTTGCATTGCAATTGAAGCTTTAGATTCTTTTCAAAACCTTTGGCTTGAATTGCCAGTCTGGACAAAACCACCCATCTGTAAAATGTAGACACTTGACTACACCTGTGGAGCTTTGAGGGTTTTTATATATACTGGATTTTAGCATCCAAGTTAGAGTGAAAGGAGAGATAAAGGGATGCCAAATGTGATGGAGAAAGGAATGATCCTGGAGATACTGAAGTACGGTGTGAAGCAGTTGGATGCAAAAGTAGACATTCACAGAATGCTTCCCCTGTTAGCAGGGGTGAAATGGCTCTTCAAATTTAGAACAAGCTGCCATTAAAGTTTTTGATAGTGTGGGGTTTATTTCTGCCAAGTGCAAAATAGGGTGAGTGATCATAAATATTTAAAGCAAACTTAAATGTGTCTACAAAGAGAATTGCTAAGTATGTATATATTTCATATATAATATTTAAACTTTACTACCTCTGTACTCGCCATAAAGATACACAGTTATTAACCTCTATTTTCACTTCTCTATTTGGTTCTTCCCTTTAGTAAATGTTCCACAGTTTTGCATAAATCAGCAGCTTACTAAAATTGTTTCTAGTGAAGTATTGGTCTGTGGTTTCTGAAATCAAAACTTCAGATTATTTTCATTACATGTAATACATTTGACATAAATTGAACGTATTTGAGGTAAAATGTATGTTGGCTTAAAAATATATATCACAGTCAGAAACAGTTAATGATAATAATATTTGGAGCTAAAGCCATGAAAAATTCTCCTTTTGGAGCATGGATTGCTGTGAGGGTCTCAAGTGGGATGGCAGCAGGGTTGTGGCTGGTCACACAGCGTTTAACCCCATCTGCTCACACACGCCAGGAGAGCCTGGAGCAGATGGAGCAGTTAAACTGGGCTTTGCTCTGGGCCAGGGCCAGCGCTGCTGGCTTTGCAGGAAGGACCATCCTGACCCACCTGACACTGAGTAAACGCTGACTTGCTGCCAGTCCTTACCAGAGCTGGAACGTTGCAGGAGGGAGTTTGGTGCCAAATACTTTATCCAACCACAACTGCTGAGTGCAGAGGCTGCAAGTGCTACTGGTTGTGCTTTTTTTTTCCTCAAACTCGGTCATTTCTGCTTACCCTACTTAATTTATACCATGGAAGACCACGCTTCAACTTAAGAAAAGTTTGTGGTTTTTTTCTGGTAGTGTAACTTGTACTCCTTTGCTCCACTGCTTTACAAACCACTTTTTACCGAGTGCCTCAGGGAGACTGATTTGAAGAATAGTGACAACCACCAGGATAAAAATATTTGCTCTTTGCCATCCTCATACACCTTGCAGTGGGAAGAGGAGACAGACAACCTCTCTAATGGGTAGAAACTGGGGATAAGGGAGGGGACAGGTTTGAATGAACTATCTTTTCTAAAATTGCTTCTGTTTAGAAGTTCTAAGATGCGTCAGCCATCAGAATTCCACGTGAAGCAGATACCAGCTGAGATACTGTGTTCATTTCTCACTGTACTGTTGTGGAGAGAAAAAATGCTCTATTTCTGATAACACTGAGGGTTCTGTGTGGGGGGAAATGCAAAAATACATTTCCCAATGACATCTATTGTACTTTTTATGCTGTGCCTGAGACAGTTTCAGAACAGAGCTCTGTCTTGTATGAAGGAGACCCAAAGGAGAGCTGTCTGCTTGATGCCTGGTCTAGTTTTTTCCAGTCACTTCCCTGGCTCTATAAAAAGATATTCCTGGGCTCCACAGCTTTGTTTCACATAGGCTCTGAGCGGTACCTAATACTCCTTTCAGGAAGGAGTTGCTTCTAATAGGGACACTTTTTGGATGGCTTGTCACTCCTGGATGGATTGGGTGCAAAGGAGAGAAACCTTCCTGTTTTCCCTATAACTGGTTCCCTCTAATGAGCTGCTTTCTTGTGACAGAACTGCCTTTTTATTGCCATGTCACTGTCTCACATATTCTGCCTGTTAGTGATTTTCCAGAGGTGGCTGAGAGAGTTAGAACTTTATTTTAACACAAACAAAGGGGGCGACGACATTGTGACATTCCCATGCCACAAGCACTGTTCCCTAGCAAGGGGATAGTGTTACCAAATTGTTTCGGCAGGAATTCTTGCTGAGGCCACTGGCGCCTCGTTGGGCCTGAATTCAAACAAACTGAGGGTTCAAAGGCATCCTAGAGGAATATATTCCAACTGCAAGAGGGTGAGGTGATTTAAACATGCTTGCTGGCTTTTTTTTTTTTTACTACATTTCTGCCATAGCAGGCAAATTCTTGTGGGGAAACACATTTTCAGCTGCATCTGAATGGATTCAGCTTTAGGATAAACCCAGAATGTTATGAAAACACCCTGAATATATTAAACAAAGGACTTTGAAGACATCAGAAATAGTGGGTGGGAGACAAGCAGATGCTGATGAGTGTTACCAATTTGCTGAAATAGGAGCTGTCCAAGATGAAGAGGGTAATGGCTGGGTTTGACAAAATGCCTGGGAGAGTTCTGAATCATTGCAGGAAGTCTTCTCTTCTTCTCCAGGGAAAAAAAAAAATCTTTGCTGAGTAACGCATCTGGAAGCAATGAATCTCTTCCCAAAAAGAAGCTCCTTCCCCCTCACCTGCTGTGTCCAGGGCTGTGTTTGTCCTGCACAGGCAGCTCCAGTTGGAGGATGTTACAGCCTCCTTTGTGCCTTGTGACTTGACTGAAAATTCCTCATTCCTGTGTGCCCCTGGTCCCTTTCCATGAAACCTCTGTGCCCTCCTCAGAGCCTTCCTTCTGCAAGGACCTGGCATCCCTGAAAGGCATTGCATGGGTTGTCAAAGTCTAAATAAATGAGGAACAGCATTTGTTTGGCTTTTAGAATGTTGTTCATTCCCTTTCTGCTGGACAGTTGTAGTAATAATCAAATATCCCCTTTCTGAGAGGGAAACTTTGTCTTTGGCCATTGATATTAGACCATGCAAGTACGTGCCAAGGGAGAGGGGAAATTAAGTGAAGCTGGAAATACGTGATCAGGCAGCCAGGCAACCTTTCAGGGATATTCCCTGCATTGCTTTGCTCTTTGTGCATGGGATTTCTGCAGAGCCCAGGCCAGTCATGATTGTCTTTATTTTTCTTGTCCTCAGTCCTGTTGCAGAATTTACATAAACTTTGTAGTAAATGGCAACTGGAGAGTGACTGGTCCTGTTTACATTGGTTTAGTTAGAAAATTTTGTTGATAAAATGATAGCCTGACCTCTGATGCTTGGTTAGGACATTTTCCAAAGCAGTCAGGGATTGACCTGGAGACGATAAGGACATTATTAAAATTGTGCTGTAGGAAATGCTGGGAATGGATGCAGTCATCCTGTTGTGCTTCCAGACATGCACTGAAGTTATTTGAGATCTTTCATCATAAATAGGTGTTAAAATAAAGATATTCTCATTAGCAAGATGCTCTGCACTTTCAGAGCACCCTTGGAGGCAAAGCAGTTATGATACATTATGTGAACATGAGCTTGCTTCTTAGTTAAATGCTGTACCATCAAAAGGAAAATTACTATCTTGTCAAATTTATTTAAAATTACATCCCAAAGGGCGTGACTGCATCCTTGCAAAGCTTCAGGAATGAACTCTTATCTAGAGCACGTGTTCACTGCAAGGCCTGATGCAGAGGAAAGAATTCCTGTGTCCTTTGATGCCATCCCTGCCCTGGTAGATGTTGCTGTGGCCCTTGGCACTGAGCAGCCCGTTTTGGTTCTTTGCTGGGAGAGGGTGGGGAATTCATGGCAAATGACCAAGAGCAAGCCTCAGCATGCTGCCTTTTTTCCTTCTTCCCATCTTAGTTATGTCTTCACCACCCTGGCAATACTCAGGAAATTGTTTCCAATTCCTGTCTTAGGAAAGCAAGATCATACTCTCGGTTTCTGGTAATGAAATCCTTCTGTGCTTGGAAGAATCATTCCTGATCCTCTTTACATTGAGAGTTCAGATCCAGTCAGAGATGAAAACCAAAAAATGTTTAAATTTAGGTTTCTCTTCCATGACTTCTGGAGAATCCTGATTCACAGAAAGGTAAATTTTTCTCACAAATACTTGCAGTGGCAAAGCTGGAAATGAATGAGAATGCCAAAATAGGCAGTGATTTAACTGAGGGCAGCAAGTGCATGAAATGAGATTCTCTTATAGAGCAGGGATAATTCTGACAAAAGACATTAGGAAAGTTGAGTTGTCTGGAGCACATGCCATTCCTTTAAAGCTTACTGAACACCTGGGTTCCAAAAACCTGAAAATTATTTGACGCATTTGTGAATTAATTCCGGTTTTAAGCTGTTGAAAAGAATACACACACCAAATCTTCCAGCATTCTTCCTGATGCTGGAAGATGAAGTGCATCTTGTGAAGGGAGAAAAAAAAGTCTTTCTGCAAAGCCACTGAACAAGCTGTGCCTGTACGCTGGGTCTGGTGCCCGAGTCAGGCATGTGCAGGCAGTGCTGGGAACTTGGGCAACAGCTTGTGTTGCAACTTTTCACCTGCAGGTTTGGCTGATGGGAGCACGTTCAAAGTGAATGTTTCAGTGGAATTTCTGTGTCCTAATTCTGCTTTTTGGCCGGGCTCTTGGTATTCTTTGAATGCAGGCCAGGACGTTAATCCATACATATGCATACTCAGGTTTGTTAATTGTGAAACTGTAAAATGTTGTGGCTGCTTTTGCAGGATTTTGCCTGTGCGTTAAAAAAACTGCTCAGAAATTTAAATGCTTTGTAGTAGGTAATGAGACCAAATGTCCATCACCTCATCCTTAACTTCTTTTATAAAGAAGAGAGAGGGGGGAGAGTTGGTTTTGAAGAGATTATTTTTCAGCTCGATGAATGGTATTTCACTGCCAGTGAGTTTATCAAGTTGTTCCTCACTCTTGTCCAGGTCAGAACCCAAGGTACTGAGGGCTCTCCATTTCTGGGTTCTGCTGCTGACTCTATATTTCTCACTTCTGGCTACTTTGAGCTGCTGTGAATCTAAGTTTAAAACTGATGCATTAATCCACACTTTAGTGGAGTCTGATAAAACCTTATATTGGTGTTATCAAGTACAATGATCTGGAATAAAAAGATTTATTAAGTATAACATATTTATTGATTTTCTGCAAAGCAGCGGTGGACTATTAAGTTACATTAAAACATTCTCATCCCTCCCATTCCAAACAAGCTTGACATCTTGAGCAATCGAATTATAAAAATACCTTTCTACTGTACATGCACCGGTGGGAGGCCCTTTGGCTGGATTGCTCACTGTTTATTGTAAATTTTATTATAAAATTCTTGTTTGGGGAAAATCCTCTAAGGCAGCAACATTCACACTGTGAGATTAGATGCCTGCTGACTTTGCGGAGAGAAGAAAAGGATACTATGTCTGGGATTAATAGTGTTGGGAGATTTTTCTGTCTCTGCTCTTTGCATTGCCTGAAGGAACAGAAGTGAGAAAAGGGAAAATTTTTTAAGAAGCACATGATAAGACCTTTTTGGAACAAAGGTGCCATGTAAGAACAGCTCGTGTTGTTCAGATCAAAGTATCCTGTGTCTGCTGAAGCTGAGAGCAGATTCCTAGGGAACACTGTCAGAATGGGGCCAGCGAGCACTGATACTTTCCCAGAATACTTTCCGCTTCCAAGAAGGACTTCCTGAGCCAAAAGTGGTGTCTTTTGTCTTTAATATCCCTCAGTGGACTTTTCTTCCACGAAGCTGTAGAGCAGCTCTTTGAACTCACATAAGGGAGTCTGTGTTTTGCATTGTGGTGTTTCTCTAGAACTTTGGCTCTGGCTGTTGGGAAAAGTTGCCTTCTTCCTGCTATTTTTGTATTTCAGGGTGTATGACAATCAGAGCTACAAAAGCAGTGCCCCAGATATGCTGCACAGGGCCAGCTAATTACAACTGTTAGTCTTTTCCTAAACAAAAAATAATGCCCACAGGTGTGCAGTATTCCCTATATTTGAATAGAGCTGGACCCTGGCTATGGTGGGGGTTTTTTTTAAGTAATATTTTGGTTTGTTTTTATTCTTTCTGAATTGCAGATTAACCATGCTGAGACAGTTACTAGAGGGCTCTTTTTGTTGTTTCTTGTGAAGCAGGGTAGCAGCTTGGTTTGCAGGATGAACAGTGGAGGAGGATGGAAGGGCAGTGGCAGGAACAGAGCAGGATCTCTCAGGCCAACAAGAATTTCCAGACTGCTGGAATAAACCTGGATAAAAACCTGGCATGGGGAGCTCCCGGGTCATGGCTGGTGTGTGCTTGGATCCTATTATTTTATTGTGACCAGAGTGCAATAGGATGCTACAAATTTTGATTCAGTTTCTGCTTAATCTTGTAAAAATCCTGCCAGCAATTTTCAATATTGCACTGAGTGTTCCCAGCTTGGGGACCAGCTCTAAACACTGCTGCAGTTACCTTGGAAACGTGTGGCAAGTCATTCAAACCCTGTTTCAGTCCCTGGTGCCCTTTCTAGTCCATTGCTGCTCTCAGACTTTCGCCACAGATAATTTCCTCTGTTTCCCCATTGTTACCATGGGGTTACTGAGGACAAAAAAGACAAATACACCCAGCAGGAAAGCAGAGCTGGGACAGAGCTGTAACATCCTCAGTGTGCAGCCCAGAGCAAGGCTAGGGCCCACTGACAGCAGTCATGAATCATGGAATGATTTGGGCTGGAAGGGACCATCAGGATCATCCAGTTCCAACCCTCTGCCCTAGAGACACCTTCCGCTGTCCCAGGCTGCTCCAAGTCTTGTCCAACCTTGTCTTGGACACTTCCGGGGATCCAGGGGCAGCCACAGCTGCTCTGGGCATGCTGTGCCAGGCCCTGCCCACCCTCACAGGGGAGAATTCCTCCCGGAATGCCCTCTAAGCCTGCTCTCTGGCATTGGGAAGCCATTCCCCCTTGTCCTGTCTCTCCAGGCCCCTGTAAATAATCTCTCTCCGTCTTTCCTGCGAGCTCCCTTCAGGTGCTGGAAGTCACCTGGACATCTTCTTCCTGGCTGCTGGCAAAGCCCCAAGTTCACTTGCTCGTTCTCATCGTTTCTGTTGCCTTTGCTTGCTTTGTTTCAGCTGAAGAAGAAGCAGGTCTATGTTGAGAAGGTGGAGAAGATGCAGCAGGCCCTGGTGCAGCTGCAGGCAGCGTGTGAGAAGAGGGAGCAGCTGGAGCACCGGCTGCGCACCCGGCTGGAGAGGGAGCTGGAATCTCTCCGCATGCAGCAGGTCAGGGGGTTTCTTATCTTGTATTGTTAAAAAACTTCTTTCTCACTACTTAGATTCATGGACTTCCTGGCCATTGTATTGCTTTTACCTGATTTAATTCTCTTTCAACCAGAGAGTTTAGATAAGGAGCAATAGGGCATCCATCCTGTGACAAGATGCAGAAATAACCTCATAGCTACATGCTGCTTTACCTTTAAATACTGTGGTTATATTATTTGAAAATATTTTTAAAATCTTGTTCGCAGTTTGGGATTTTATATGAAGTTCATTAACAACTGGCCTCAAAAGAGGCCCTTCAAAAACCTTTTGAACTTAAAAAAGCACACAAGACTATACTAGCGAAGCCAATTCTATAAATGCAGTTGGTGGAAATAGATGGGAGTTTCACACAGACTATACTGCAATATTATTATGAGTCTTTTTCAGTGAAAACAATGAATGAGAAGTAGATTGTGCAGGTGTGTTAAGACTTGCGTTTACTTCAGCCTATGTTAAATACAGATGAACTGTCAATTTTACTGGAAATAGGATGTAGGCCTGTGTTCTAAATTACGTTTCGTTTCAGATTACTTTTCCCCCCTAACTTCCATCTCTGCCTAGGAATAACTATTTAAATATGGGGATTTTGCATTGGTTTTAGTAGGAGTTACAGTAATTTGATAAACTTTTCTGTTACACTTTTGGAAGATCAGGTACTCTAAACTCCACACCTTTTTATGTTGAGTCTGAGTCAACACAAAAAATTGTTTTCCTGTCATGGTTAAAAATTCTGAGCTCAGCATGAAATAGTTACTCTGCCCAATTTGTATTCCTTTAAACCATTTATTTTATTATTTAAATCAAATGTCTTGTTAATCCCACATGACACTTCCATATAAAACTGCAATTTTTATTCACTGAACTATTATCTGAGCAAATCTCCACACTTCCTTACTTTGAAAGGGAACACTGCCTGCCTTCCAAATCTTGCTTTAGAACTGAATTATTTCAGTCCCCAGCTATACACTGATCATATTTATTTAGTAATCAAATGCTTTAAAAATATTTTGGATGGTTTTTTTTAGGATTGATACTAGTCAGTGCCTTGCTGAACACTTGGGAGTCAGTCTGTGTTACATCAGGCATGAGGGAAGGGCTGTGCACATCACACCTGTATAGCACAGTCCAGCTCTGGGATGTGTATTTGGGGATTTGCAATGGAAAAAAAGGTCTTGGGAGGAGTATTTTCCATCTCAGGTATTTTCCTGTTAGCCTGCCCAACACAGCATAAAGCCAATGCATGGGGGGGTTCTTGTGCCAAACCAGTGACAAAAAGCAAAGCAGCCAACCCTGAGCCTTACAGCTGCATCCTGAGATTTCTGTTTTTGTTTGGTTTGGTTTTTTCCTCCTGGGAATCAGCGTCAGGGCACCTCTCAGGCTGCCAACGTCTCTGAGTACAACGCCACGGCGCTCATGGAGCTCCTGCGGGAGAAGGAAGAGAGGATCCTTGCTCTGGAAGCTGACATGACCAAGTGGGAGCAGAAATACCTGGAGGAAAGTGTGATGAGGCAGTTTGCTTTGGATGCAGCTGCCACCGTGGCTGCTCAGAGGTAAATGGGACTTTTCACAGTACTGGGATTATTTTCTTTTTCCAGTTGAATGTCATATTTCCCACCCAGGAATGTTGTCATGCCATCCTCCTGTGACTGCTCGCCCTGTGGTCTGAACAGCTCCTCAGAATTCTGCAAGCAGGTGGAGCTTGGCTGCTCTTCCTGGGAGCTGTGCAATTGCCAGCAATTAGAAACATTTTTCCAGGGGAAGATTCCTCCACATGCAGGATCCATTTTCCAGACTAGAATTGTTCTGAGCCATTCCTAGAAGCTGTTGAGTCAAAGGAGAAGAGGCTTGGGGTTTTTTTTTATTTTTAAAACAGGAATCAGTCCTTGCTGAAGTCATGTGAGATGGGGTGAGCTTGGTGATTCACATCATTCACCCTGAATGGCTTCCTTGTTCTCCAGAATGTTTTTGCAAATTACTTTGTGGTATTATCTGGTTACTAACCAGAAGCATCTACTAGGAAATTCTGCTGAAAACATTCTGCTGTGTATGGAAAAGCACTGCCTGTGGGGGTGGGAAGGGTGTCTGAAGTTTGGTAACAAGCTCCCATTCCAAGACAACTGCACAGAAACACTTCTTATGGCTGTGAACAGGCCCGAGTGTCTCAGCTGGTTGCTAAACAAGAGCTGTTATTGGAGTGCAACTCCTTAGCATTAGGCCTCGCTTGCATGTAATTTCATTGCTCACTAGTTTATGGTTCTGGACAGCAGATTTTATTGTAGATTGTTTCATGAGCCAGATCCAGATAGGGATGTTATCACAACTGGCTTCCCAGCTTGTAAGATCACACTGGAATTACAGGGGTGAAGCTGCAGATCTGCTGTGTTAGCGTTTAAAGACTTATCTTATCTTGCTCCAGAAGGAAGCTGTTATTTTAGGGTATTGATGCTTCTTGTGCACTGTTTTCCACCTCCCCAGAGATTCCCTAAAGGCTCCTCTGCTGCTTGTGCTTAGAGGCCAGGTTATATTTTCAGCGTGGGCTGATAACTTGGGGCCTGCTCTGTTGTTTATCATGGAGTGGGAGGGGATGTGTTAGGCCTGCTCAGGTTTCATTAAATGAACAAGAATGTTGTCCAGTCAGGAAAGAGCCTCTGCTTTTCCATTTCCATCTAGATTCCACTAATTCCAGTGGCAACCTCATCTACACTGTCCAGATCTCTTTGCCTTTTCTTTAACAGTGGAAACTGGCGTCCCTTGGGAGGCTGAGGAAGGATGCTTTAGAGCCCAGGCAGGGACTGGGTCAGGTTGGGTTTCTTTGAAAGATCTTCTCATGCCCTTCCACATTCACAAGTGGAAGAATTTCATTTCACAAGAATGAAATATTCTTTATTTGGTTAGTGGGCTGATCAACTATCACAGTGTTAACCTTAGGCCTTACATGGAATCAGTCTGAAACTGTTTTCACCCTATTCCAAATTTTTTGGACCAACCTGCTTAGGATTGCTGAAGAAAATTCCATGCCTCATTCCCTCTGATATTCACACCCCCTGTATGATCCTGTTGGAAGGGGAGAGGAAAAAGCTTTTTATCTGAAGTTGAAGAAAAGTGCCTGGTTTTCCTTTCCCCTCCTTGTGTCCTCGGATTTACCTCATTGATCAGTTTAGAGTAGTGCAGTGACTCAGTTTAGGTGAGACACTGACGTGAGGTGGACCGGAGGCTGTTGTTGCAAGGATCTGCATGTTTTTGTAATCCTTCTTCACCAGGACAAAATGAAGTTAGGAGTTGGGTTTTTGGAAAACACTGAGCCAGCTTAAACTCCAAAAAACAGTCGATATTCTTGTTTTGTTCCATTTGAGCTGTACTTTTGTGCTGCTGGGGGGAAAGCAGCAAACTTAGCAGGCCCTTCATCTGCTGTCCTCATTCCCAGGGACACCACGGTGATCAGCCACTCGCCCAACCCCAGCTACGACACCTCCCTGGAAGCTCGCATCCAGAAGGAGGAGGAGGAGATCCTGCTGGCCAACAGGAGATGCCTTGACATGGAAGGAAGGTAAAGTGCACTTTGGTCCTATCTGGCTTCTTTGCGCCGGGGATTTGAAATTTGCTGCCTGGGTAGATGCCTCAGAACCAGAAATTCTTGTGTCCTCACCAGCAGATGTCAAATGCCAGACGCTCATTTGGCTGAGCAGGTATAAACACAGCAATCCAAAACCTGTCTTGATACTGAGGGCTAATGCAAAAAAGTCTCGTCTTAGATTTTTTGCATCTAGCTTGTGCCTCTTCTTTCTTCAGGGCGTCTTCATCAGACCCCAGGCTCCAGCCACCCCTCAGCAGGCTCGCAGAGCTGTTTTCCCTGGGGTTAGGCCCAATGCAGACTCCCCAAAGTGTGTTAATTCTTTCTGTTGGTCTCGTGTCCTGCCTGTACCTCTCAAGTTTGTCTCAGAGCTCCTTCCATGGCTGTTTAGAGCAGTTTCCAGTAACCAGAGGTGGGTGGGTGTATCACACTCTCTCACACGGTCTGCTCTGTGGGCCAGAGAGCAGCCAGCACCCAGGACAATCTCCTGGCATCCTCCCTCCGCCTCTCCAAGTGCCTAAGGGAGCCCTAGTCACAGCCACGGGGACACTGAGGCCTCAGCCCAGGGAGATGGGAGACACTTAAACTGTCCCTTTTCCTTCCCCCAAAGGATTAAGACCCTGCACGCTCAGATCATTGAGAAGGATGCCATGATCAAAGTGCTGCAGCAGCGCTCCCGCAAGGAGCCCGGCAAGACGGAGCAGCTCTCCTCCATGAGACCTGCCAAGTCCCTCATGTCCATCTCCAACGCTGGCTCGGGCTTGCTGTCCCACTCCTCAACGCTGAGCAGCACCCCCATCCTGGAGGAGAAGAGGGAGGACAAGAGCTGGAAGGGCAGCCTGGGTAATTTCCAAATACCAGTGGCAATTCTGGTACACGAGCCACTGCTCGGGGGGGAGGCAGCAGCAGCAGAGGAGAATGTGTTAGACGGAGCAGCTGGCCTGGCCTGCAGTGAAGCTGGCTGCAAGATGGCACACATTTGAAATAGCTGCTTATTTTCATCACTTCTGGGAAATAGTGACTTCTGATACTCAGGCTCTGCCATTAAATATGTAAACCTTTTTTCCCAGTTTGCCACCTGACTTTAGGGATGTCTGGGATACAGTTTTCAGGGTCCTCAAGCACTTGCTTTCAGCTGGGTGTTACAGCTGGCTGAAGGTGTAAAGTCTCCTTGAATTGGAGCAGAGATTTTAATCAGGATTTCCATCCTGTAGTGTTGTGCCTGCACCAACATGACTCCTGTCTGGAATGGCTCAACAGCATTGTTCTGAGAAATGGAGTTGTAACAAAGCAAATCCCAGATGATTTTCTTTTTTTCCCTGGGAGAAGTTGGGCCCAAAACTGAGAGTAAAAACCCCTGAAATGTAAATGAGGCCCTGTTGCAGGTGATTTCAGAGTGTGCAGGTTAGTGCCCACCTGCAAGCAGCAACATGGGGACACTGCTATTCCTCAGGTACTTCAGCACCCAGGGGTGGAAGGTGCTGTGGAAAGACAAACCAGTGCTGCCTCTTGAGGGAGGGAGCACCTTCCAGGTCCTGGAGCAATCAGTGCAGAGCTGATATCAGTTTTCTGTGGCTGTGACTCTTCCTTCCCTTTTCCCACACAGGTGTTCTGCTGGGAACAGAATATCGCTCCGAGTCCATCCCCTCCACCCCGTCTCCTGTCCTGCCCTCCACGCCCTTGCTGTCAGCCCACTCCAAGACAGGCAGCAGAGACTGCAGCACGCAGACAGACCGGGGCAGTGAGCAGGGCAAAGCTGCTCCTTCCCCTGCAGCTCCCACCCCAGCACGACTCCCCAGCGCCAACCTGACCTACAGTACAGAGAAAACAGGTACCAGAGCTCAGCCCCAGGCCCAGGGGGGCCCTGCCACCCACTCACCATCTCTGGGGCAGCCCTGATATCCCTTTCTGCCTCCAGGCAGACTGGGGTTAGTTTTTTTGAGGACAAGTTGATCTCAGGGACAAGTGTGATGGTGTTTGAGTGGTCTCAAACACTTTGAAGGAATTGAAAAAAAGCCTGAAGAGTGGCAGCATAAGTGTGGGCACACTGGGCAGGGAGATGCAACAAGATTTGAGAACTGAGAACAGGAGATGCAAATCCCTGGGCAGTCTCTGAGTCAGTGTCTACTCTGAAGTAAGTTGTGAGTAGGATGTGGGGTTTAAACACATGAAAATGGGCTGCTCAAACTGGCCATTGCACTGAGTGGGCATCCAAAGCCAGGTGGACTCGGGGGAAGGGAGAAGAAGGAGAGGGAACTGCCCCAGTAAAGGTGTCCTGGTACCATCCAGTCACAGCACCGGCTTCAGCCTTGGGGATCCAGCTGACAGTGACTGTCCCAGCAGCTGAATTTGCTTCCCACAGAGCTCCCCGCTGGCAAGAGCTGCTCATTTTCCAGCCCACTCTGCCAAATCAGTGCAGATTACACAACCTTGCCTCTTCTCCTTACAGACACATTACAATGCTGTTGTTCTTCATGGCAGAGAGTGTTTGGCTGGGCTCTGCCTCCTGCCCATGCTCTGCTGTTTAATGGGTATTGAGGGAGAACAGGTCTGGTGGTGAAAATCTACCCTGACTGCACTGGTTTAAATGCAGTCACAGCAGTTCTGTGTGGATCTGTGTCAGTGGGAGGTACCCAAAGGAAATTTGATAAAATAGATTTATTTGTCTGGCTGCATATGTAGGAATTGAATTTTTTAAAGCTAAATAAGTCATTAGCTGTCTTTGGCCAATGATACACGATGACTTGAAACGTTAATGTCATATTTCTAACCTCATTGAAGTTACACCATTAATTGTCTGTTTCTTGTTTTTCCTCATCACGTAGATGGGCCACTCTTCCACTCCAGCACTCTGGAAAGAAAAGCCCCTGTTCAGACTGTGGGGCAGGACCTCCCAGATGGAGAGATGGTAGAATACCTCATCTGAAAGGCTGTACCAGGATCTGAGCTGGGATACCAGTAGCAAGAAATTTTTAAAAGACATTTTTAATGGGAAAAAAAAATGTAGTACCTGAGTAATAAAAGAACACTCAGCTGTTTGCTCTTGTATATTATGTCTCAAAAGTTTGGACAGGTTAATTTATAATTTGTTCTAAATTATAAAAAACCCATAACACTTGTTCTTTGAAAGTTTTCCCCTTTATTTTTTAAATACTGGATCTGGTAACATCTGGAGAAAACAAACTAAACCTGAGGTGCACTACAGCTGATATTTCATTTCAGTGTTTTTAAAGTCTCTTAAGCAGAAGTACGTGCTCTCACAGGTGCTGGTTACAGTCTAGCTTGAATGTAGTAAGGTGATCTTAATGGCCTTAAAATGATCAGAACCAGGGACATTGTTGTGAGCATCACTTAATGGTTTTAGAATACAGGTGTTCTGGGAAGCTTTTATAAATCTGAGCTGTGATCAAGGGAGATTTCCCTTTCACTTCCTCCTTCCTCTCAGTGTAAGAACTCAGAATAGATATTTCATGTTCATAGGCTGAAAAGATTTCCATTTTCAGTGTGGTAACTTTTTTTTTACTTCCCAAATTTCTTTTTTAATTATTTCGTTATTAAAACAAACGACTCCGGTGATTAATGTCGCATTTCATATTTGTAGTTCCTTTTGCAAGAATTGCCATCCTTTTATACCTAAGTACTTATTCCATAATTTGTACAGTGGATAGTAAATAATATATTGCATTCATGTTTTACATAAATTAATAAGGAGAATTTACAGGCCCAGCCCTGATCTGTTAGATCAGATTTCTGACGTGGTAATTCCATTGGCTTTAGTGAAACTACTTCAAATTTACCATAGCTCAAGTGGGAAGCCCTGTTGTTTTTGGATTTAACAAGTTAATCTACTGCATCTGTGGAGATCTTTCTTTGTAGCAGATTTTCTGTATTTCAAATGCCCTCCAACTTTGTGTGTCCCTCCTTTCTGGAGAGGCTGGATTCTTTTTCACACAGCAAAGCCTCAGAGGTAGGGCTTTAAAGAGAAGCTCCATGCAAAGGTTCAAATGGCAGATTCTCTCCTTTCAAAATACGTCTTTAATTCATCTGAGTGGAGAGAGCAGCTTAAAGAAAGTCCCAGAGGCATTACAGAAGAAAGTTACACATTTAAGTCATGAGGTTTCGTTTCCAGATTTTTGGGAACTGGCACAGATGCAGCAGTGCTTTGGTTACAGAAACTATAGGGAGATATTAAGACCAATAGAAGTACATGAGTAAATTTTTGTTACTGTCTTTGCATTTTATTAAAACACTTCAATGTTAATTTCTGTTAAAAACTACTTTCTTTTCGTACTTGAATGTTAAAATATTTCACTAGCCAGTGGTCACACACTGGGAACCTGACTAGTTTCAGCTTTCTATGCAGCATTAGAGTAGCAAAATTTTCATTTCAGATCGTTTCACCCCAGAAATAAGGAAATCCAGCAGTTAATTACCACAGAGTTAGTGGCTGTCTTTAGTTCCTGTCTGACACTACTGCTGTGATGTTCAAATGCAATGGCCTTACCGGAGCAACAGGGATCACAGGAGTTCCACAGGGGGAAGGGAGAGGCGGTGCCTCTCTCTGCACAGGTGGTGCCTAAAGCTCAGCCCTGAGCTTTCCTTCGGATAATCCTCACTTAAAATCCAAGGCGAACACTTCCATCGTTCCTGGCAGATTTGCTGCTGGTTAGGGATCTTCGGGCCAGTCCTGCAGAGGGTGGGGTGGGAGATGCGCTGGGCAGGCACAGCCCCCCTCCCTCAGCCAGCTCCAGGCCCTGCAGAGCTGCGCTGCGGGGCTTTGCCAGGCTGTGCCGCAGGGGACAGCGTCTTCCCAGGCGCTTCCAGACCTCCCTTCCCCCTGAACCGTTCCCCGCTCTTTTCTAGGCGCACTGTCCCCCACCTCAGTCTCAGCCCTGAGAATGTCTTGCTTTTATTTCTCTTGGCTTAATTCCGTCCCACTTTGTGAAGTAATGGCCACCCTGGATGATTTGATTTCTCTTCCTCCTCCGCAGTTGTTGAAAATGCAGCTTTTCTCATTAGCTCAAGGTGTCCATCTTTTTGCCATTTCAGCATAAATATCTACATTATATTTTGTGGGTTTGGCTTAAAATGAACAAGGGAAATCAAATGCCATTGAGTGTCTGTGTGAGAGGAGGGGAGAAATGTTTGAATGCTTTTCTCTTCCTTTAGAGTCAGGAAAAGTTATTTTCCATCTTTACAAATACCTCTCAGCATCTGGAAAGAAGTTTTACAACTGTAGGGCTCAGAATAAACAGTTACAACTCACTTATATCACATTAATTCTAAAATGTCTGGGAAAATTTGGATCTTTTACAGATAAAACCTCTTTCAGGAAACTGATTTTCCCCAATCAGGTGCAAATAATTGGTTTATCCTCCCTGCAGCTCACTGTTTTCACATGGAGTGCCACTGCATTTTATTTTTACAAATCAAAAAGGACATAATAACTTCCTGTGAATACAATACCGCAGCTATCTCCTCCAGAAAGCCAGGCTGTCTCTGACAGCCTGAACCATCAGGACTGCAGGAGCCTTGGCAGTTCCTTGCCCATTGAAGTAATTTTGGAAGATGGTGCAGTTTTACACTGCTTCGGTTGGGCTCTTTGCCCTGTTTTGTAATTTCGATTTCTTCCAGAAAAGCAAAAAGCCCAAAACTTTGCTGTGGAAGTTGGAGGTCATTTTCCTGTGCTGACAAACTGGGAGCCATCAGGAACGTATTCTCCCCTGGAGCTTCCTCAGAGCCATCCTGATGTGAATGTAAACGAGCTGCTTGCTTTGAGGAAGATGTGTACTATAGTCTTCAGTCTCTGTACAGATCTTGATTTTGTTTTTTAAACAGAAACTGCTTTAAGGAGACAAACTGCACACCTAGTTCATTTGCCTTCTGTAGAGCTTATTTCTAGTAGAAAGTGGTTTTTAACAATGATTGCAACGACCTTTGCAAACCAAATTTTTAGACTAAGAGTTTTTCTTAAACTCGGGTATTAGGAGCAGAATTGTAGCTTTTATAAAGAAAGCCACATTTTCTTCTTTGTAGAGCAAAACAAGGAAATGAAGTTTAGTTATTTTTCCTCTTTCCTTTCACTGCTTACAGAAAGGCCAAACTCCCAAGTCCTTCCCTTGGGCAGTTCCTCTGTGCTTTGACTGCTCGGGGGAACTGCCTGAGATCCAGAGACTTTCGTTCCCCCTGGCCCAATGTTGTTATTAAATTAAACAGCTCCTACCTGGCCGCTCCTGGGGGGTTTAGAGCAGCGATTTAGTGCCAGAGGACTCCAGGGGACGTGTGAGTGGCTCCTCAGGGGTCTGCAGGGGGTCACCGCGTGTGGTGGGGCTGAAGTTCTGCCCGTGTGGAAGCCGAGCAGGTTTTGGGGCTGTCTGAGCCGGGGGCACTCGCGGGGTTTCAGGCCAGCCCCATTTCCGTGGAGTCCCGGTGCTCCAGCAGCCCCTGGCAGGGCCAGCAGCCTGTGGGACAGGTGACACCCATGGGGGCTCTGGCTGGACCAAGGCTCTTCCCACCCAGGCAAGCCCGGAGTGCTGAGGGCAGGAAAAGCCGGGATCCCTGAGCCCCCTCCTCTGCTGGGGCTGGCACAGCTCGCAGGGAGTCAGGGCTGCCCACGCCTTCGCTCCGTGCCAGGGGCTGTGGAGGGCTGGGGGGGTCTCTTTTCATGTATTTGTATAGGAACTCTTTTGTAAAAGTTAGTGTTTTTATGTCTAGGAAGTAAAAAGACATTGTAAAATGTAATTGTACTGTATTTATGAAGAAAATACATTTCTTTTCAAAAAGATCTTCTGCTCAGTTGGTTTTAGAGTCTGGTTTCCACCACCATCATCTCGTAGAGATTTTGGGGGGCAAATGACTTCGAGCAGTTTCCCGCCCAGCAGGGTTGTGGTCTAACAGGGGCCCAGTCAGCTGCTTCTCTTTGGGACCCAAAATATCCAAGCAAGAATTAAAATACTAAAGTTTACCATTTCACAACCACAGACAGTTTGTCAAGAGAACGATCTTTCCTATATAAATCTATATTGAAGTGGATCACGTGGTTTATTTTCCCCCCTTTATTTAAAACATCTAAGTCTCTTTTGTAATTTGTGACTGGGCTGTTTTGTAATTCAGCTGTTGAAACAGCCCTTAAGTCTTTGAAGGTTTATGGCAGCTTTAATTCTAGAAAGAAAACAAAATAGTCGGTGTAAATATGCACTAAGGAGTCTTGTAAATGTGTGTCCGTGTATTTTTAAAGAATGGATCCTGTGTTTTCAGCTTTTTTCCACTGATTTGCTTGTTTTGCAGTAAATTTGTTTAGTATGAAAAGCTTATGAAATATAAAACAAAAACAGTCTTCACCTTCTCTAGTCCTCACTACTGCTTGGCCTCTGTCTTTAAATTTTCAACTCCTAATCAGAGATTTTACAGGATAAAGTAATTGTCATTCCAGTCTCTTCCCTTCAGCATCCCGATTTATTTTTCCCTCTGGCCGGCCCTGCAGCTGCCCACACCTCACACCTTTTAGCAATCCGATTAGCGGCACTTTGAGCTGCGGTTTAAGCCACCTCTCCTTTGATGCCTGGACCCTTTTCCAGACATGCGAGGGCATCAGCACACGCGCAGCCTTCAGCCCTGTGAGTATTTTCCACATCACAGCCTTCACTCGACCCATGTGCTTTTTGTTCTGTATCCTTAGTGCATTTTGCTGCCTCTTAATTTATCTCTCCCCTCTCGTGGTGCTGTGGGAGGGAAGGAAGGAGCAGGGATTACTGGGAAGCTGCTTGAAAGTGGTCAGCCTTGATGCAATTTCACTGTTGATTTTTGAGTTTGATCTTAACATAGCTGTCGCCTCCCCTGCTGTAATAAATACCAGCCTGACAAATCCAGGGGCCAGCGGTCAGCTCAGCACATCCATCCCCTCCACTCTCAGGCCTTTTGATGTTGTTTCTATAAATCTCTCTGGCGTGCCGGAGCAGAAACAAGAAGACAAAAAAAACCCGAAAAAAAACCCAAACCAACAAAAAAACCAAAAACCCCCCAAAACCAACAAAAACCAAAACCAAACAACCCCCCCACAAACAAACAAATAAACAAAACCCCAAAACAACAAACAAGCCGAAAAAACCCTCCAAAACTCAACCAAACAAAAAAAACCCCTGGCCAGACAAACCCCCCCAGCTCCAAAAGCTGGCTAGTAGCTGCTTTATTTAATACCACAGTTGTGGCCCATCTGCACGGGGGTGTGAGAGGAGTTGCTGGGCATTTCACAAACCCGTGTGGGCAGCAAAGATCCAACCCCTGCTCTGTGGGGAGCAGCCAGGAGCCGCGCAGGGAGGATTTGGGATTTCATTGGGATTCCACGTGCCCTCCCTCCCCTTTCCTGCTGACCGGCCCACTTGGACACAACCATCTCCCAGAGGCCATCCCTGTTCTGCCGCTGCATCTGCTGAACACCTGCATGGGAAAGGCACCCCCGTCCGTCCCATTATCTGCTAGTCAGCCTGCCAAGAGCTGGGGCTTAAAAAGGGATAAAAAGGAAAATGTTGGTGGTTTAGGTTTGGTCGGTTGGGGTTTTTTCCCCCTCGCTCAGCTGGCTCCAGCCTTTAGGTGAAAAAGCTCCTTTGCTCCAGATCCTCACTAAGTGCAAAGGAGGTAGTGGTTGATTCCACGCCAGCCCCATGGGTGGGAGGAGGGAGTTAGAAGCTAAAACAGTGCACAGTGAGTACAGCACATTCCCAAGGGCTGCATTATTCTATTTATTGTAAAGCCTTGCCTGTTATTGCTGTTAAACACCTCCGGAGAAAAGCAAAATTCCATAATGCCACAGGACCTTTCCCAGAGACAGCTCTGTGCCTCCCTTTCCTGCTCCCTAAGGCAAAATTGGGGCATTTTATATATTTTGGAGCATTTCTCTGAATTCTGTAAGGAGGAATAATATAAAATGGCAGCAAAACACCGGCCCTGTAAAGGTGCTTTTACAGTGCTATTTATATGTAGTGACGTTGGATTGAGATAATCTTCACTTTGAATTGTGGAGGTAAACAGGAGAGGAAAATTTTCATTGATGCCTTGCCAGAAGGAGCACTAACCTTTTAAATATAAGGCTTATATATATATATATATGTATGTATATACACACACATAAATACATGCCATTTAGAAAAACTGGTAATTTTGAGAACCTCATTGTACCTGATGACATTTTCTTTTCTTCCCTAGTCACTTTTTTAAACATAAACAGGCAGGTTTGGAACTTCATTATGTCTCTACCATCCTGTTTTCTGTTGCTGCATTTCAGAACTAAAAAATAAGAAAGAACCCCTCCTGCCTGCAGCTTTTCTGTTCTTTATTTCAGTATTTTGTGTGCTTCGGTTGCTTTTCCTTTGCTGGTCACCCCAGGGCACCACAGCTCGGGCAGGATGATGCCGGGTCGTGTTCATTCACAGCCACAATATCCCTGTCTGCGCTTCCATCCCCTTTGGCAGGAGGAAAATCCCTGTCCTGTCCTCCTGTGGGAGCCACTAGCATTTCCCTGCTGGAGCACCCGGCCTTCCAGTACCTCAAAAAGACCAAAAGGGCTGCAGAGGGACTTTGGACAGGGGTATGCGGTAATAGAACAGGGGGAAATGGCTTCCAAGTGCCCGAGGGCAGGGCTGGGTGGGATATTGGGAGGAATTGTTCCCTGGCAGGGTGGGCAGGCCCTGGCACAGGGTGCCCAGAGCAGCTGGGGCTGCCCCGGATCCCTGGCAGTGCCCAGGGCCAGGTTGGACAGCCTGGGACGGTGGAAGGTCTCCTTGCCATGGCAGGGGACAGAATGAAATCCCAGCCTGTTCAGAGCCAAAACATCTGCACTTGGGCCCAGCTCCAGCAGCAAACACCTTTCCTGGCCCACCTGGGGACACACGCCAAAGGCAGGAGGCCTGAGATGTCTCTGGCGTGGCCGGGAGGTTGGAAACGGGGGCAGAGGCCTGGAGAGCCTCAGCCTCCTTGGTCTGCTGCGCTTATCCCAACGCTTGAACCCTCTGCGGCCACACTGTCCAGGATGTGGATTTAGAAGAAAAAAGATTTGCTGAGGGAGAAGGGCTGGAAGACTTAATGAGCTGCCTGCTGGTGCTCAGCAATTAGTGCTGGACGGTACGGGCCAATTAGGGTTCTATTAACTTTAGCTCTCTGGAAATACAGCAATTAATATTACTAATAATTCTCCTGACCTCAAAGTAATTGCAGAACATTAAAGGAGAAAACTGTTTCTAATTAGGCAATTCCCAATCCTTCTGTTTTCCCTTTTTTCTAAGCCTCTGGTGCCCTCTCAGCCATCTCGGTGTGGGGCTTGGCTGGCTCCGATGGGATGGGTAGTGGGGCAGAAATTGCTGTCCCTGATGAAGAAGTGACATTCCTGGAACTCCTCAGCGTGTAAAAACCCCAAAGTCCAGGCAAACCATAATCCTGCACTCTCTAAACAATTTCTGATGGGAAATCTTCTTTCACTGCCAAATTAAGCCGTTGGAAGGAGAACCAGAAACTTCCACTGGTCCCCAAATCATAAAATCAAAGAATGGTTTGGGTGAGAAGGAATCTCGTTCCAAACCCCGCTGCCATGGGCAGGGACACCTCCCACTGTCCCAGGCTGCTCCAAGCCCTGTCCAGCCTGGCCTTGGGCACTGCCAGGGATCCAGGGGCAGCCACAGCTGCTCTGGGCACCTGTGCCAGGGCCTCTGCCCACCCTCAGAGGGAAGGATTTCTTCCTAATATAAATTTAAATTAGAGTACTTCAATTAGAGGGAACTGCAAACAACTCATGAGGAAAAAAAAGGAGGTTAAAGCTGAGTAAATGAACAACAGGAGTGGGAGATGCCCAGCTGGCACAGCCATGTGCTACAAATCAAACTTGGTTCCACCTGGAGAGTGAAACAGTTTTGCCTTTACAGACATAGTGGCAGGGTCTGCTCTCCCCCTCTCACAGCCCAAACCAAGGCTGCTGTGACACCCCACATCACAAAAATCCGAGTTTAACCCTTCCCACAGCCTGTTGTGATAATGGCACCTAGATTTCTGTTTCATTTCAAGCACCCGGAGGCGTGAGGATAACCAGCCATGCCAGCTCCACTCACGGGTGGTGGTTTGGGGCTTTAACCCTCAAATGCTGCCGCTGAGTCTTCAAAAAAAAAAGATATCCCCTGGCTGGATGGGAAAAGAAAGCTCTATATGGGGTGGCTGAGCAAATCAGGCTTGGATCAACCATGCACCACACGTGTAGGAAAAGGTTTCAATGCTAACATATGTGTTTATTTGTTATAAACCAGCACCGTGATGCTCCCTGTACCCCTCACTGCAACCACACAAACCGCTGCCCGTGGCCCTCCTCAGCAGGGCAGGTGTGTCAGTGGGCACTCTGCAGCCTTCAGGCACTGGGCTGGCAAGAAAAACACATTTTCCAGCGTCCAGCCCTTCAGGGAGACCCAACTGAGGCAGGACAAGTCACCCTGAGACCCAGTGCAGGGGCAGCTGGGCCACAGGCGTCGCTGGAGCTTGTGCCAAATTTGCATTTGCACCTTTCTCACTGCCTTTTTTTAACACGAAGGGAGGGAAGAACGGGATTTTCGAAAGCAGCATCTTCCCTCAAGAGGTTCCAGCAAAATGCAGAAGTTTAACAGCAGGATTTGGGCTTTGGGGGACATTTCAGCTCAGCACAGCACGGAGCACAAAGGAACCGAGTGCTGACCCTCCCAGACATCCGAGCTTTTGAAAAACGAGCATTTGGTGCTTCGCAGAGCAGCTGAACGGGAGGCACGTCCCGTTCCTCACCGAAGCAGCACCAGCAGCATCCGCGCTGCTGCGGGCACGGCGCTGGCGCCGGGGATGGGCAGCGCTCCAGCATCGCAGACAGGCCGATAAGGAAAGGCAGCCCCGGGGCCGCAGGTTTCAAAGGCTCGCCCAGACCCTTACTCAAGTCATCTGTGCTTCTCAAAGCCGTCGGTGCCTTGTTGGGCTAACACGGAGCTGCGGAATGCTGGTGTGAAGGAAGCAGGACAGGCAGCGCTGCTGCCGGGGCTCTCTGGGGACACCAAGGAGCAGGGGAAGCCTCAAATGTAATTAATTAATTTAAAAAAACCCCAAAAAACCCAACCAAACAAAAAAAACCCCCAAAACCAAACAAACAAAACCACCAAAAAACAAACAAACAAACCCCCCCCAAAACAAAAACAAAAAACCCCAAAAACAACCAAAAAAAAAATCCACCAAAAAAAAGAGGATCAAACCAAACCCACCCCGGTCCCGTCTCTGGCTGAGCACATCAGAACCTGAGAGCGGAGGCTGCACAGACTGCGGGAGGACAGATGAGTTTTGCCACCGAGCCACAAAAAAACCCTTCACAAGCAATGCCATACTGAAATGATGCGGCTCTGGGGGCGGCATCTTTGTGAGCTGATCCTTTTTGGAGAATCTTTGCACTTCACCAGCCCACGAAGCAGAGCCCACACCCATCCCTGGGCAGAGAAGTCAAAATCTGACGGCTGCCCTTGGCTTGGGGACAGGCACAGAGCATCCCTGTGGGTGCCACAGGCTGTGCCCACATCACCTGGCTCATGCCAGCTCGTCTTATCTCCACTCAGCCTCTCGGGCCCCATCGTCCTGTAGCGGCAGGACAAGGAGGAATGGGTAAAAATTAAGAGGAGAAATCTAGGTTAGATGTTAGGAAGAGATTCTTCCCCTGGGAGGGTGGGCAGGCCCTGGCACAGGGTGCCCAGAGCAGCTGTGGCTGCCCCTGGATCCCTGGCAGTGCCCAAGGCCAGGCTGGGCACTGGGGCTGGAGCAGCCTGGGACACTGGGAGTGGGGGTTCGGTGTGGGATGATCTGGAAGGTCCCCTTCCAACCTTTAACATTCCATGATTCTATCCCAGGGGCTGCCAAACCCAGCCACAATCAGCTTTTCTTCCGTGCTCTGACCCGACACAGCCATGGTGGGGGGTCCTGGGCATCACGGCCCCCCCCAGTCCGGGAGGAGCGCCCGTCTCACCGCGGCTCGGGCTGTGCGTGCAGGGCCCTGCTTTCCCAAAAACCTCTAGATGGCAATCGCTCGCAGCGCTGCCGAGCCGCTTCCCGGAGCTCGCTGGGAGCTTCTGCGTCCCGGAGAAAGCTGCGCTGAGCCAGGGTCGTTTGTCAGCATCCCTCACGTCCTGCTCCCTGCTGGCTCGCCGTGCAGCTCCCCGGGGCTGCTTCCCTTCCCCCGATCCCCCCTCTCCCGGCAGCTCCCGATGCTCTCATCCCCTCTCCCGATCCCTTCTCCCAATCCCCCTTCTCCCAATCCCCTTTTCCCGATCCCCTTCTCCCAATCCCTCTCTCCCAATCCCCTCTCCCAATCCCCTCTCCCGATCCCCCCTGTCCCGGCGCGGGGCTCTGGGGGTGACGGGCAGGACGAGCCGCCAGCCCCACCATCAGCTCCTGTGTCTCACACGGCACCAACGCACCCGGAGAAAAACAACCAAGTCACCCAGTTTATTCCCAGCTGGCCAGAAAAGATTTTCTCATTTCATGCAAACTTAGAAGTGTCTGTTTAAGTGCAGGGAGACTGGCCAGGCAAGGCAGACTTTGCAAGGCCGTCTTGCTGCCGTGGGTGCCCAAGTGGGCCGAGCCCAGGGCGCCCCGGATTTGGCCAAAGCCCCTCACTGGGTGCTCCCTGTGGGGCCGTGGGGGACAGGGACCAGGGGGTCCTGCTCTAGGAGCTGAGACTGGAGCAGCTTCACGCCGGGAAGCTGCAAATATCGTCTGTCCCTGGCTGTCCTCTGCGAGGGGTGCAATAAATGGCATTTACTGTGTTAAAAGGAGAGTGATTCCCGCCCTCGGGGCCGCTCACTGCAGCTGCCGGGCCGGTAATAGGGCAAATATTGCTGTTTTCTCTGGTAAAATGTAATCACAGCCGACCTCAGCCTCAGTGATGGGAGATGGGGAAAAACAAGAGTCCCTTTCCAGCTGTGTTTTTTCACGCTCACCCTTAGGCTCTGCCGCTCCCAGATTTCCATCTGCAGGTTCCAGGGGGAGCCGGCGGCCAGGCAGGGGCATCAAGGCCCTGGATTTGCTCATCTGCTGCCCCCTGCCTCCAGCTAAGGACCAGGCTCGGCTCATCCCACAGCCCTGACTCATCCCACAGCCCCCTCCTCACCCACTGCCCGCCCTTCTCCTGCAGGTTCAACAACTTCTCCACAAACACAGGTTCTGATTTTTGAGGAAGGTGCCCGGGGCTCCTCTTCTCACCCCCACGAGAGCCATTCACAGGGGCAGGCGCAGCACATCCCGCGCCGTGCATCGCCCAGCGTGGCGGGACACAACCATCAGTTACTCCCCCTCCGAAACAAGGGGCTGCTCCTTTTCCCTGGCTCGGGAGCAGGATGACCTGCAGGCATGCTGGACGCCAAGCAGCTTCCCCAGCAGCTTTGCAGGGCTGCTTTTCCGTGGTGAGACATTTGCCCAGGGCTGGAGTTGACTCAGCACCAGGGATTAGGAGCTGAAGAAGGGAGCAAGCAGAAAATAATGAATCATGATAGAAAATGATAAATCCCTGCAATAATAAATAATGCAGTGAGAGGTAATTAATTATCTCCGTTTATGCTGGGCTGCCTGGTTATTGATTTAGATGTGTTCCCAGCCTAGTCAGCCCAGGCTCCTTCAGGATTTCACCCGTGTTCTTCCACCTTCCCTCTGTCCAAGCCGCTGCGCTGCAGCTCCGTGCAGGACTCGCATCTCCTGCGCCAGGAACTGCTCCTGAACTTCCCTGGCACGGGCTGCGCTGTCCTGTGCTGGTCCCTCGGGTGTCCTTCAGCACAGACGCGGACGCGTGTGTTGGGACCAGGCTGTAGGGACAGGGAAATCAGCCCCGAGTGAAGCCGGGGAGCGCCAGGCGGACGTGGCCGCATCCCAGGCCCTGCCGGAGCAGGGATGTCAGAGGCACCAGATGGCTCCCTTTCTGCCCGCTCTAATGGTGCCTAATGAGGTCACCTCCATAAAAGAGTTAATTATTTCCTGGGAGCCATTTGCTAACGTAATTAAGTCTGTTCCATGCCTGGTTCTCGTGGCTGGCTGAGAGCAGGGCTGGTGTGAAAGGCAAAGCAAGGGCCGGTGGCTCCAGCAGTCCCCACTGCCTTGTGCTGGTGCACCCCAAACAGGAGCTTCTCAGTTTCTCCTTCCCAGAGATGAGCCAGCAGCTCCTGAGCTGATTTTTCATCCTGCTTCTCCCCAGAAGCACCAGAAAGGCCATTCCAGGGCTGCACCGTGTATAATATCATTTGTAAGTGCAAAAGATGGGTTTTAGTGACTTCTTGTGTCTGGTTTCTTGGAGGTGATGGAGCCTGGAGGACTTTCTTCAGCTCTTCTTTCTTAGGAAATCGACCCAGTACAGATGGCACTCTGAGTGCTTTTATTGAAATCAATAGGGAAGGGTTGTGCCCCCAGAGACCTTCCCGCTCCTTTTCCCAAACCTGTGGGTGAAACACAACCACTGCCAGGGCAGTGCAGCCACGGGAGCAACAGCTCCAGCCCTTCCCACATCGGTGCAGCTTTAATTAAAAAATAAACTGTCAGACACCATAAAAAATTAAAACTTAAATGCCTTTAACATCCATCCGCAAGTCTTCTGGCAAGGCTGAGGAGGCAGAGTGGCTGCCACTCCCCACTGGGCCTCCAAAGGCTCCATGTCCCCACACAGGATCCTGGATCCTGCTGCTGGCACCTGATGTAGCATGGGGTGGCACTGGGGGGGCACACCCTCCTCCCAGTGTGGCTGGCAGCAAGAAGGGCTGCCTGCACGCTCCCAGGAATGCTTTAAGTGCTTTAATTTCATTTTATTAGGGTTTTTCTGCTCCCTTGTGTGTGTTGCAGGTGTCAGGCAGGTGAGGAGCAGTTTTGTGACCGCAGAGCAAGGCTGGTGCAGTGGGAGGTGCCACCAGGCTGCAGAGCAAACGGGACAGGAGGTGACGAGTGCCAGCTCTGGCCCTGCTCCCTTGCAGGGGTCCCAGTGATGGGGACAGCCAGAAATCCCACAATGGAACTTTTCCTCTCCCTCATCTCACTCTTAGTGCCCTGATCACCACATCAGGACCTGGGGCAGTTGATCCCTGCTCTGCAAGACCAAAGATTCAGAACATGATGGTGCTGCTTCCCTGCCAGGCTGCCGCTCAATTATTTAATCTCTTCTGGAAAATCTGCCTGCTGCCTGGTGAGGAGGGAAACTCCCCAGGCTCTGCCTGGAACTCCTTTTCTCTCCTCTTCCAGAGTTTTTTGCATTCATCTGCCTTCTGCTGTTGCTGGCCCTGGAGAAGGGGTACCATCCCCCTGTCCAGCATCAGCTGATGATGACAAACCCCGCTCCCCTCCCAGGCGTGCTGCTGCTCCTGGGTGATTATTCCTGTTAATTACTTCCTTCAGAGCAGAAGCCAGATGCAGAGCTGTCAGCTCCGAGTGCTGCTTGGCTTTTGCCCTCACATCTGCAGCCGCTGGCCTTGGAGAATCCTCCTGGAGGCTCTCGGCGCCACTGGCAGGAGGACAAACAGCAGTGCTGCACAGGCACCGTGCCACCAGTGCTCCCAGCCCTGGTTGTACTCCAAAATCTTCCCCTTCCTGCTGTTTTTCTGGATGTTTGTGAGCAGGGATGCGCTGGTGAGAGCGGAGGATGCAGGAGCAGAGGCTGTGGCTGGGTACCAAAGCCCATCTGAGGCGGGCTGCTCTGCCCAGCCTGGGCCCAGCCGCCTGCGGGCTCTGGGTCCTGCACCTGGCTGAGGAGTGGGTCCCGCAGGGTGGTTCTGGGCAGCAAGGGGAGCAGTTCCACTGGGGTCAGGGCAATCTCAGCATAGCTGTGAAAACAGGGCCGTTAAACCCCCGACCTGAGGGGGTTTCCCCTCCCTCTGGATCAATTCACCAAGCGTTTATCAATGGTGTTGGTCATCAGGAGTGACGGGCTGTCCTGCGCACATCAGCGCTTCCTGCTTCCCCTCCCTTCATCCCGCGCTTGCTGATTGCTCTGCCCCAGCTTCCACGTGGGAAAGCCCAGCTGGGGGTGATGGACAGAAGATGCTGCTCACGGGAGCACCACTGAGCCATCCACTCCCTCCTCAGCCCTGGGAGCGCACACCACAGCCCACAGCGCCCCACGGGGCTGCTCCAGCACACAGCAGATTAATGAGCTTCCTGGCAGGGCTGTGAATGAAAACGGGGTTTCACACCACAGGTTGCAGCTTGCCCTGTGCCAAGCTCAGCTGCAAAGCAGCAGAGCCCAGCCCAGGCCTGCTCCTGGGGCGCTGGATGGTCCTTCAGGGTGTGGATGCTCCACAGCACCGGCACTGTCTCGTCCGCCTCCTCTGAAGAGAGGCTGAAGGAAGGAAACCCAGAGCAGGCGTTTGCTGGCAGAGCAGTGTTTGGAGGCCTCTCTCTATCCATTTTTCATTACAGGGCTTTATAGCACCATTTCTGGAAGCAGTGGGGAGGAGCATCTGCTGACAAGTACCTCCCATGGCCACCAGAACTGTCGAGAAGCACTCGAGCCCAGGGCAGCAGCTGAGCAGAGGCTACGCAGAGCTGGGTGGCTTTCAGTGCTTCATCTTTCCTCACTGAAGGGGGAGAAGGGAGTGGCTGTGTCTGCAAATCCCAGTGCACCACAGAGCGGCAAATCCCACCACAGAGCAGCAAATCCCACCACCAGCCAGGGCCCCCGAGAGCCTGCTGCTGAATCCCTGTCTTTACAGTGCTGGAAAGAATTTAAAATATACACTTCTCTGCTAGTGTTTGGCACATCCTTTTGCAATCCTTCGTGCTCATCTCTCCCTGCTGAATGAGCTTCGTGGATTTCAGGAGGCCTGGAGGGAGCAGAAATCGCCCTGACTCATGGCAGTGACCTCTGGGAGAAGCACAAGTGCCCCAGGTGAGATGTGTGTCAGGAATTGGCGCCAAAAGGCACAGACTGAGCGCCACCATGGTGCTGATGGGCCACAATGGACAAAGCTGAGGGGCAAGTGCTGTTCCAGGAGGTGCTGATGCTCACACCCATCATCATCAGTCCAGTGTCTCACGCCAGGGCTGGTCAAGCCAAGGCAGACCCACAGCCAGATGGACACGACTGTTTAGCTGCCCTAGCACCACAACACCTGTGTGTCTGCAGCACTGTCAAAGAGCAATACTCCTTTAATAAGCTGTAAAAAAGCCGTTTTTTCTTGCAGGGAGAACAACTGTCAAAGCGTTCTTGCAGATTACTCTGGAAGCAGGCTGAGAAAAGAAAGCAAAGCCTATCTCTTCCTCAGCCACCTGCCCCAAGTTATTTTTTGCTTTCTCATACCTGATTTTGTTCCAGGGATGAAAAGCTCAGGCTCTGACTGTGACCCCTGCCCCAGGGTGACTCCAGCAGCAGCATCCCATGGCTGCAGAGGCTCCTGCATGGCAGGGCATGAGGGACCTGCTGCCTGCGTGGGACCATGGCCTGCCCTGGCTCACCCAGCACAGATCCAGCTGCCTCGGCACACACCCCTTTGTCCCTCTTTTCTCCTTTGTCCCTGCAGGATCCCATCTGGGGCTGGCGGAACCCCTGTGCCAGAGGGGCTTGAGTGGGTCAGGAAGCAGCTGGAGCTGCTGGGGGGCAGGTACAGGAACACCTGAGGCACTCCCAGACCTCCCCCCTTCCCAAACCCCTGGCACTGAGGGAGTTACCTGAGTGCATTTCAGGTCGAGGCTCTGTCCTGGCAGCTGCATCACTGCTGGGCACCCTGGTGGCTCACAAACGTGGCCTCTGCTGCTGAGGTTTGTTTCCTGGCACACCTTTCTTTTGCATGCAGGTTTTGCCTCGGCTAGACATGGGTTATGACAGTGGGGACCCCCCTCAGCTGTTTTGGTGCCCAAGCCAATGTCTTCATGCTCCTGCCTGGCTGATTTGTCCGTGTCATGGGCTGGCAGCAGTGTTTGGTCCTTTACTTTGGGACTTACTGGCTAAAACAGCTCCTCCATGCCCAGTGGGACATAGAGGAGAGAGCAGCTGGGGGGGAGCTGGGGTGGACACAGGGCTGTAAATCCCACCTGCACAGGAGAAAAGCAGCAGTTTGGAAGTTGAATTGAAGTGAAAAATTGAAGTGGAAGTCCAAGTGCCCGCTCTTTCCCCACATTTTCCATGCACAAGTCCAGCAGCACTGCCCTTGCCCTGTGTCCAGCCCTGCAGCCCATTCTGCTCCCAGGTCCATGCCCTGGGGATGTTCTCTCTGCAGTGGCGATCCCAAGCAAATTGCCATGGAAACAGAGTCAAGGCACACAAAATCTGCCTCTGAGCCTGGACCAAAGGGGTCCTGCCAGGGGAGGGGCTTCTCATCCCTGCTGCCTTCATGCTCTGCCCCTGGGGCTCACAGCTCCAGGAACAGCAGGGACAGGGCAAGGAATCCTCATCCCAGGGCTCCTGGGGCATGTTCCAGCTTTCCCTGGGACACTGAGGGTTAATGGTTCCCTATTTCTGTGACCTGGCAGGAGCTTGCAGTGATTTTTAATGAAAATGTACACATTGAACTGGTGCTGGTGGGGACAAGCTGCAGGCCAGAGCTGAGGGGAGAAAACTCATTAAACTGCAAGGCCCTGGCTGCTTGTGCATCGTCAGAAAAAACATCAGTCCCTGCTAATTCGCTCAGATTGTCACATGACTGTATTTAGAGCTGGTTCCTGGTCCCAGGTTCCTTTCCCAGTGGCATGGGCCAGCCCTCGCCTTGCTCTAGGCTTGTGGCCAGAAAACAGAGAAAACTGGCTACTGGAACCAAGACTCTAAATTATTCTTTAATAATAAAGAACCCAAAAAAACCCCCAAAATAGAGTCTAAAATGGAGCCCAAAACCTCAGCAGGGTCAGACCCACCCCACAGGGCAGCCCCTGCCCCAAAGAGGAGCTGCAGCGGGAGCAGAGGAAAGGCAGAGTGGGACCAGCCAGGTCTCTCTTTTCCTCCACTGTGAGGTGCCCAGAAGAGGAGGCTTTCCCAAACACCAACTCCTGTTCCTTCAGGAATTTCTCTGCCTCTCCCTGGGTTTCCAGCCTGCAGCCACCTTTGGGTATGGGCGTTCAGCTGGGTCCCATCGCTGAGCAGAGCTGACTTTGCCTTCTACTCACTTAGGTATAAATAATCTTTTACTATATTAATTACTTTGCACAGAAGGATAAGACATAAATTATAACCCAATGGTTATAATTGCATGTTCTTAGCACGTGTGCTTCGTTACTAATTATCCCCCTTCTCCCAGGCAGATTAAAAGGCAGAATCATTGGATCGTGGCTGCCAGGGAATAAGGCTGCTGAGGGAGGAGAGGGAGCCCCTTCTTGCCACCAAAGGGGTGTGAAATACTGTCACAAATACAAATACAGCCCCTTCTCTCCCCAAATTAAATTAGTTGGAGGTGGTGCCTGCAGCTTTCCTGTGGGACAGTGATGCCCATGAAAGCCCTGAGACCTTCCATTCCATGTCTCCCATCCTGCCTCCTTCCACTCACAGTGGAGCTTCTCTTGGGTTTATACTAAAAAGAAAACGGTATTGAAAGCTTTTTTTACTTATTCCTGCTAGGCCTGTGGCTTTCCAGCAAATACCCTTTGGGGCAGGGTAAGTGAGTGCTCACTGGCTTTGCAGAGCCTGCACAAATGAAAGAGGCAAAAGATGTCACTGTTGTGGCCTGTGAGCGATCCACAGCACGACCTGCCATCTACACCTGGGTCACTCCAGGAACTGGATAATAAAATGTTCTTCACATCCTCAGCCTGGGTAACAGCACTGGTTTTGTGTTCACATCACCCCCATGGCACCAGAGACTGAGATGGCCTCGGGAATTGATTGTGTATTCAGTTCCAGACTTCACAATCCAGACTGTTGTTTCTGCCTATGGAAAGTGCCTGACATGTCAGGAGAGGACACATTTGTACCTGCAGTGGGCAGCATGTCCTGCCTGAGGGACCTGGAGTAAAGCTGGAGAGCTCCATGAAGCCACTCTGGGTTTACTCTGCTACAAAATAAACCAGCATCTCATCCTTGGGACAGTTTCTCATAGACTGCCTAGGCAATCCTGCACGGATTTTCTCTTGCTCCCAAACTCCCTGCCAGGACAGCTCAGCTGAGCTCTGCACTGCCCAAAGCCTTCCCTGCACCCCAGCTTGCAGCAGAGCCCTCAGGCTCCAGCCCCTTCTTTCTAGGCTGGCTGCCTTGCAGCCCAAATAACATCTGGAAGCTTTTCTGGACAAATTTCCAACCTCAGGGCTCTGGATGTCCCAAGCTCTGTCAGGTGATGATGTTCAGAGGGCAGCAGCGCTTGGCCACGCTCTGAGGCAGGGAGTGAGGACCACACTGAGCCGCGGGTTTAGGGTCCCCAGTAGGGCCCCCCTAAGGATTAGGATGAGATTAGAGGTTTTCAGGGTTCCCCCAGGGTGTCACGAGCATTGTGGGGATGGAAGGGAGGGAGCAGCCTGTGGAGTCGGGGTGATGCTCCTGCCGCAGCCGCGGTCGCCGCCGTGAGCGCCTGAGCCTCTCTCCGGGGGCTCTCCAACACCCAGCCCAGATCCCGCTGTAAAAATAGTTGCAAGTGTTAATTGCAGGCACTGATGGTTCAGCAAGCTCCTGCTGAAACCTCAGCTGAACCTGGGAAGGAGCAGATAAAGCACGATCCTTTTCACAGCTTGTGGAAAAGCTCGGATTCTTTGGAATAGGCGGGAGAGCAGGGAGCGTGTTGGTTCTGTTCTCTCTGTGTCAGGAATACAGAGTATTTGCAAGGTTATCTCTCTCTGAATGGCAAATTTCCTCTCCTCTCATAACTCCTTTATTGCTATCAGCTTTCCTTGACAGAGTTTATTTTTGAGGATGTATTCCATCATTTATCAAAGTTATCACAGAGATACTTGGACTTTCTGTACAAGGTGTGAGAGGCTTTGCCAGCCTCTCTGAGGAACTGCCCTTGTCGGGGGGGTGCTCATCCATCCCTCCTCGATGCAGTTTAGAGCCCGGAGAAATCAGCCTTTATTATTTGTCAATCCAAGAAAACATTCCAGCAGCTCACAGGATCACTCCTCTGTGTTAACAGCACATCCCTGCTTTGCCTGAGCCTGGGGTAGGAAGCTGCAGGATTCTTTTTTCCCTCTCTTATCTGAATTTCTGCAGGGAGGAGGAGCACGGGAGCAGCCCCAGGTCTTTGCCCTGCATGAGAAAAATGTTGCTGCAGGTGGGCTTAAAAATGATTATGTTTTACATTGCAGACTTTCAGACACGAGTAGAGCACGCATGTAAAGGTTCTTTTTGTTGTGCCACGGTGTTTTCACAGGCAAAATGCTGCAGGTGAAGCTGAGGAGATGAAATGAGTTCCTCCACCCTGGAGGCAGCTTCCCAGGGGAAAACACTGGCTTAGCAGTTGGGATGAAGGCGTGCAGAGGAACAGGGATGTTCAACCTCCTCCTTCAGTCACAAAGGGAACGAAACTCGTCCAGCCTTCGATGGTCACAAACGCCACAGGTGATAACTCTGCGCTCAGCGCTCCCTTCAGACAGGGTTTGGGAGCTGCCTCTGTCTGAGTTTCACCAAGCACATAATTGCTGTTTCAAATAATCATGCCTTGAATTAAAATAGTTCCTGAGCAGCCTGAAATCTTCATCTTCAGTGCCTCAGCATCCCAGCAGGGAGAAGCTGTGCGGTTCAGAGCCAAGACAGGGCCAGGAGATGAATATCTCCTGGGCAGGATAGGAGCTGCCTGGCCCCCAGCCCTGTGGGATTTTTCTGTCACTGCTATCGCAGATATAAACTGTCCGTGGCCAGTTTGGGGAATTTCTGAGTTTTCTGAGGATTCACAATATTTTTATCATATTTTGGTCCTGGCAATCCCGTCCACCCCTCCCTCCTGCGCTGCTCCCAGAGGCCATACCCAGCATCCCATCCCTTCTGTGTCGCAAATGGAAGAGCACCCGCAAGTGCCTCATTTGCTGTTTTGCATATGCATCAAAAAATGGCATCGTTTGTCATGGTTGACGAAATTCCCTTTCCATTTTCTTTTTAATTTGCTGGTATTTGAGGAGAAAACAAGGTAAACAGCGAGTGGTGTCCTGAGCAATGACAAACAGCTCCCAGGCAGTAACGCTGCCGTGCTGCCTTGGCTCTGTAATAATAATAATAATAAAAAAGAAAGACATTAGTATACCTGGATTTTTTTACAAGTTCAGTAAAAGCCTTCAGGAGGAGAGGAAGCTTTGTCATCTAACTTGCAGAATTGCCTAAGAAGAGAAGTTAATCAACCCATGAGTGATTTACACTCACTGAAGTATCTTGTCAAAACGAGCCCTAATTTTATGTGTCTCTCTCCTCTCGAGAGGAACAGGATATACATTTTCCACAGGCTGGTAATTTAATAAAGCAACCTTTTTCCTTGGAAATTGCAGACGAGGTGATTTTAGCTGGCCCCAAGGCTGGCTTTGGGGGTGTCCCACCCCCGTGGACACCGAGGAGCTGCAGGGGCCGGTCCTTGTGTCTCGCTGCCCTCGGGCTGATCACTCCCTGCTCGGGATGGCTCGGGGGGCTCTGTGTGCTGCAGTTTGGGATATTTCTGCTCCATTCCCCATCTCCACCCCTGCTGTGTCTCTGGCCATGTCCTCCCCTCCCTTCTGCCCGGGGGTTTGGCTCTCCTGGTTGTGCCAACCCATCCCCGGGGGCTGCTTCTCGTCCCTGGCTGCCCGGGCTTGGTCCTGTGCCAGTGCCAGGGGGGGCACACGAAGCTCCTGCCCACAGCAAGCCTCCCCTCCAGTCCTGTTTGCTTTGAGGGGCTGAAGGACAGCAAATAATTATTCCCTGCTGCTCCAGCCTAATGTGTATCTTCGTTTCCTATAATTACGTGGCCATTCTGGTTTATTCATTTATTTTAAAATTGCAGCAGCAGCAAGCAAGGGGACATGCACAGGATGGCTGCCCAGGCTGCTGTAGAAAGGTCTGGGTATGTAATAACCCCTTTCATAATGAGGAGCTGATAAATAAGAGCCTTTTAGGCCCCGCACAGTCTCAGGTGAGTGGCAATGGGAGCTCTTGCTTGTCTGCCTCCCATTATAGGGAGCTTCAGAGAAGGGTTCTGGAGAACCCTTCAGACCTGAGCTGTCCCCAGCCAGGCTTCATCCTCCCAAGTATTATCGGAGAATCACAGAGTAGTTTGGGTTGGAAACAACCTTAAAACTCATTTCATTCCAAGCCTCCTGCAGGGGTAAGGACACTTTCTACTATCCCAGGTTGTTACAAGCCTTGTCCAGCCTCATCCATCCACATTTTGGATGTGCTGACCTCTGTTCATCCCCCACGTGCCCTTCTGGCAGGACTCTGGTGTTAGCTGGATTCATGAGGAGCACTGGGCTGTGCTTTTCAGGAGCAATGGGACGAGGCTGATGCTGGGGAGCAGCTCCCGCTCACCCACAGCCTCCCCACTCCTCACCAGCCTCTGGCCTCCAATCCCTCCCTCCCTGGAGCTGGGAGGCTTCTGCCCTGACCCCTGCTCAAGATAACTCCCCTAGGCACCATCAGCTGTTCTGGACCCTCCAGCAGCTCCTTGGTTGGATCTGGTGCTCCGAGAGGCTCCGTCACTAGCAGCAGCAGCAGCTCCGGGTGTGAAGCCAGCGGCTTTCCACGGGCTCTGTTACTCACAGAGCCCCGTATAATTCATCCATTGTGCGGGCAGGGTTTCTCAGGAGCGAGTTCCATTAAGCTGCGTGCGAGGGTTAATTAATGTTTAATGTTAACAACCTTTCCTTTGTGTCACACGGCGGTTCAGCAGGTCCTGGCGGGGAGGCCAGCCCACCTCCCCGCGGCGCTGCGCTGGGGACGGCTTTCAGCAATTACACATGTGAACAGAATTTTCCCTGCCTCATAGCTCTACCCTGTAATCTAGAGAAAGTGACATTTTCCGTGGCACAATATGGGTTAGGCTTTCGTTCTGATGATGCTGCCTTTGCCAATAGATTTTTTTCCCAGTGGCATATGGCACGCACTGTTACATCTGCTCCCATTTCCAAGTGATCCTTTACCCTTTGTTGAATTTTTACAAATGCTATCAGTCTAAATAATCCACAAGGCTGCTATGGCAACAAAATGAGAATGCTGCTGCTCTCTCTTCCCTTTCTTTCCCCCCCTTTTTTTAACCCTGGAATACAAGGGAGGAGGATGTTGGCTGTGTCCTTTGGCACTGTGAATGCCTTGGATGGGATTTGGGTCCTGATCAAACCCTGCCACCCTCCCATGTCTGCTGGCATTGTCCTGCCTGCAGGAAAGAGCAGAGAAAGAACACACAGATGATCTCTGTACGGGCTGTGTCATGCAGAGGGATGAAGCTCTCCAAGGAAAACACCATAAATCCCACGGCTGTTCCCGGTGGGGAAGCTCCCCAAGGCCATTTCTCTCATCCCGTGGCCATGGTGGAGGGTGCAAAGTCTTGCACACAAGTGTTAGAATCAGCACCTCAGAAATTCACCTACGTTAACTTAACCAGGCAGGCACAAATGGGTGGCGGGTCACTCACAAAGGGGAGCTGGGCCTAGACCTAGAGAAGATGCAAATCATTTGGATAATTAGTAGCAGATAAACACATCCATGAACCAACTGGGGTGAGGAAGGGCAGTGCTCTGGGACCTGTTGCTCTCACCTGGATTTTGTCCCTTGGAGGGAGGAGCTGGGATGGGCAGGGCAAGCAGAGCTGGTTTTGGGGTGTCCCCACGGGCCTCCCACCCACCCCCATGAGCCCTCCAGCAGGGATATCCCTCTGTCACAGCCCCACAGCCAGGGTGGGCACTCATCCCCACATTTCTGGATAACACTCCGGTGTGGGGTGTGGAGGTGGGACATGGAGGCTGTGGATGGATGCGTGAGCACTGCTGATTATGGTTTGGAATGAGGTTTGTTAGCAAACCCTTCCTAATTCCCGGCGCTCCCAGGCAGCAGCTGTCCCTGAGTGCTGCCAGCCCTGCCTGCCAGCTGGGGCGGCTCCAGGCCAGCGGCTCCTCCAGAGCAGCTGTGGCTGCCCCACTCCTGGAAGTGTCCAAGGCCAGGTTGGATGGGGCTTGGAGCAACCTGGGATAGCGGGAGGCGTCCCTGCCCATGGCAGGGGGTGGGATTGGATGGTCTTGAAGGTCCCTCCCAACCCAAACCATTCCATAATTCTGTGATTCCTCCTCTCCTGCAGCTCCATTCCAGCCCTGACCCAGCTGAGGAGGGATGGATTTGCAAGGGGTTTGTGATCTCCTGCTGTCGGGCACTAAATGTTTCTGATCTTCTTCTGCTGCTCAGGAGAGCTCTCAGCCATAAGAAGCCTGTCAAGCCTCCCTGGTACAAAGGTACTAAGTTAATAAAATTTGTCCATAAAATCAGACAAAAGGCATCGCAGTTTTATTAAGATCTAAACTGTGCAGTCTGTTTTATTACTATCGTTCATAAATTATCCACCCAAACCTCTGTCTTATGAAGACAGCCTGTATCCAGATTTACTGCATTCCAAAGACAGTGAATTTCCTGGGGTACTGAAGGGAATGGCTGTCCCATCCCTGGCAGTGTCCAAGGCCAGGTTGGACAGGGCTTGGAGCAAGCTGGGATAGTGGAAGGTGTCCCTGTCTATGGCAGGGGGTGGAACAAGATGATCTTTAAGGTCCCTCCAAGCACAAAGCATTCTAGGATCCTCTTCAGAGCAGCAGGGTCCTCCATGAGTTGGGCTGCAATGTGCCCCCAGCCCACTGCCACGGGCTGCTGTGCCTCCAGGAAATGCTCCTGATCACTTCTGTCCAAGGGATCAAAGACAGGCTTAAAAAAACCCCCAAACCTCCAGGCAATATTTGAGGCCACTGTAAAGATGTTTAGAAACCTGACATTTGGCCCTGACAGCAGACCTTAGCAGGCTCTGAGTGTTTTAAATGCTGGTTTTTCCCTCTGTTTGGGAAGAGAAAAGCGGTGTCGTGTCAGATCACAGGCTTGCACAGCTTGCAGGTGCTGTAAGTATTTTACAACCTGTTTTGGCGATGCTTTTGCATATCCTGACCCCTTCCCACATGGCAGCCTGCCCAGACAACAAACAGACAGAGCCGTGTTACTCCACTCCTGGAGCTGCCACCATAAATGAGGAGCAGCACTAAAACCTGCCCAGGCTTCAGCAGATGCCAGAGGATCAGCTTTTCCTCCCAGGCCAGGGGAGCAGCCACACAGGGCTGGGGCAGAGGAGGAATGATCTCCCCTGCTTCCCCCTCAGCCTCCCTCCAAGCAATTTTCAGCTGGTGGCTTGGGAATGAAAGAGTCACGTTGGAAAGAGCAATGTAAGCTGGGTTTATCTTTAAAAGCAGATGTCTTTTAATAGATTGGCAATTTCTTCTCCATTAATGTCTCAACCACAGCGCTGCCTGGGGACGGGGTTGTGTGTTTAATACCTGCTTTTGTAAAATCATACACTTATAGATTGACAGAATCACAGAATCCTAAGGGGCCGTAAAGCCCATGCTGTTCCAAGCCCCTGCCACGGGCACATTCCACCAGACCAGGTTGCTCCAAGCCCTGTCCAACTTAGACCAGTCACAGTCTGGGAAAAAAATATGTCACTGAGATAAACAGTTTATAAATGAAACCTCATTATATGGGGCATCATTAACTTCCCTCCTCATCCTTATAACATCCTGTCCCGGGTGCAAAAAAAAAGCATGAGCAGGAGTGGGTGAAATCTTGGATTATTTAATGGAAAACATTAAATGAGAGAATGCTGCCCATTCTCTTCATGCAGCAAAAAATGGGTTTCAGACTCAAGATACCCATGTGGGGAGGTATGTGTATATATATGTATAAAATAGAGATTTTTTTCCACCCCTGGATGAGTTCCAGGCCCCACTCTACTGATTCATCACCCTCAGCCTCAGAGCACTGAACAGCTCTGACTGCCACACAGGGATATGATTTTCCCAGAATGGACAGCAATTCATCACTTTTGTCATCAAAAAGCAGTTTTCCTTGAAGATTGCAGTGCAATCTAATCTCAGGCCTTCCCCCCTCCCACAAGGTGCATCTGATGGATGTAGAGATGACAGCAGAGCTCCTGGTTGGATTGAGGTTTTGCAATCGTCTGCCTGCAGGGGTGTTCTGTTGGTGGAAATTGGGGTGGTCTCACACTTGGTGTGAGCTGGGAGGGACAGGGTGGGGGCCTTGGTGTCCCTCCGGGTGGGGTCACTTGGTGGTTCTCCCCAGTGACACCCAGGGAGGTGTTAGAGGGGGTTTTGGAAAAAATATGGCTCTCCCAAAGGCCTCCTAAGTGCTGTTTTTATCAATGCCCTCTTTGGGGCTTCAGTCCCAAAGCTCTGCTGTGCGTAAAGAAAACAGGCGTCAGTGCTCAAATCCAAAATTCCCCAAGCTGGAGAGACGTGGGGTGGAGCCCTGTCTGATTTCCTCCATCCAAATCCTGCTTCCTCCTGCCAAACTTTCACTCATTGCCATATCCAAAAATAAAACTGTCCTACTGTGAACTTTTGCATAAAATGATTGAGGAACTGCTTGTCATGTGCGGCAGCGGGGCTGATAACGCTGTTCCCTACAAGGACAAAAGCGATTGAACTCTCCGAGCCTGATGCAAGCACTGAGTCATCCTCCAGCCTCTGGAGCAGCTGGGGATCCCAGCTAACCACTTGCCTGTTCCCCCGGCAGCAGGCTGAGGAATTCCTGAGCAGCCCCTGGTGCACTCCAGTAAACAGGGGTTTGAGCTGCCACACCATCACTGGGACATGGGATGTCATCCTGTGTCACTACCAATAACGTGAGAAAAAAAGCCAAAATTCCGTACCAGAGATGTAGAACACCTCAGGAGACCAAGCTAAAAAACAGGAACAAACTAGGAAAATAGTGATAACTATAAATAATATTTGTTTTTATGAACCATCCCATTTCTGTCAATGAGGCTCAGAGGTTTGCCATTTATTGCCTCCGATTTTCCCATTTCTTAAAAAGCAGGAAGGGCAGGGAAGTGATTTCTGTCAGAGTAGTTCAGAGGAGGAAATTTACTGGAGGAATTTTTCAAAGGGGAAAATACAAAAGGATTGATTTCCTTTAAAAAAAAAAAAAAAGCCCAGCAGTAAAAAGTAACCATAAATCAAGCAGCTTTCTAAGAAGATTATTTTAACAACATTTGATATCAGTAAGGGTGAGTTGTTCTGTAAAAATGGGTGTCTGTGTTGTTACAACAGCTCAAGGAGGGGAGGATGGTGTTGGGGCAACCTGGGTATTTCGAGGAAAGTGGAACACTCCACCTACCAGAGAGGACAAAACATTTCTTAGGAAAATGCTAATAAGAACAAAGAAGTTTATCAATATTACATTCTCTGAGTCTTGAAGACTTCCCTGTATTTCAGTCAAATTTCTGAGCCTGTGCAAAACCCAGCTGATGGAAGAGAGCAGAAATGTCTTGGTTTGGAAAGACCAAGGTGTCTGCCAGGAGAAGTCAGAGCTTCCCTTGGAATGGAGAATGTAACCCTCTTCTCTCTGAATTATTATAATTTTGACATTAAGGGGCTTTCAGGCAAAGATATGGGAATAGAAATAATAGTGCTTTATTAGGAATACTGAAAATAAAAATGCAGTAGTGCAAAAAAAACCAACCCCAAAAAACCACTGACAGAATCAGAACACAACCTGACACCCTGTTGCTCAGGGTGTTGGGAGCAGTCCAGTCCAGCCCTCCTGCAGTGCCAGATGTGGCTCTGTTGGAGCAGGGATGATCCTGTAGGAGGGTGCAGTTTTCCCCTGAAGGCCCCGTGGTGCTGAGATGGGTCTGGTCTCCCTCTGGCAATGCAGTGCACACAGGCTGTGCTGGGGTTCCCAATCCCAGCTTTTATCCAGGTGGGAATGCTTGGCCCCTCCCCCTGGGCGGGGCCTCTCCCCATGGATGATGGAATGTTCTCAGCCATGCCGTGAGCCTCGATGGCCCATGAGCAGCAGAGATCCCTGGAGGGAGGATGGGTCCTGGAAGGGATAAAGAACCCTGCCCCGCCTGGTTTAACAGCTGCCCATGAACAGAACACTCCCACCCCTCTCCCCCCAGAGTCACAAGGAACGGGTCACAGATGAGATAAAGAAAACACCTCCCCAGCCTGTTTCAACAGACGGTAACAGAATACATACCTTTGGTTACATCTTGCATTGCAAGGCAAGACAAGAAGTAAAACCCCTGTGGGTTAATTTTGGGAAAACGATGGCGGTGGGCTCCCAGATGGGAATGGGACAGAGGGAGCTGGGCCAGCTCCTGTGCTGGGTCATTTCTCGCCAGAGCAACGTGAGCCATGGTCACCTTAAAAGCAAATTTCCACCTCTTCCAGCTGCTCTGTGATGTGCAAGGATTATCCGAGCAGTGCACAGGGAAAGAAGAGGCTTTGCCCCGGGTCGGGTGAGGCTCTGGGAGCTGGGCTGGGCCAGGCAGAGCAGCTTCTGCAGGCAGGAGAGATGCCCACACCACAACCACGCTGCTGCTCTCTCCCTGCAGACATCTCATCTCCGGGAGCTGCCTGACTCCAGGGCATTTTTAAAGTGTCATTTATTTAAATTTTGCAGTTTAACGCCCCTGCTGCGGGGCTGATGTGCCTGTAGAACGAAAATGCAATTCTGGCTTAAAAATAGCATCGTGGTGAAGAATTTCATTTTAGGTCCATTTTTCACACACGTTTCTGCGAGAGGTCTCGTTTAATCCGTTTGGAGGTGGAAGCAGGGTTGTATCTCTGTAAACAGCCATGTGCTACAATTAATAACACCTTGTAGATGGCTGTGCCTGCCTGCACAGGCTCCTTGTCAGAGTAAAGATCTGCTTGTAGATAAGATGGAGAGTTTATAAAGCAGCATAATTAATAAGCTGCTACATTATTGCCTACCCATCCTTGCTGCCAAGCCGCCACAGGCCCAAACAAGTGACAATTACCAGAGAAGATGACAAAGAAATACAGCTCCAGCCCTGCTCCAGGAAGCACTAATGGCTTTTTCGAGGTTACTTGGCTGTTAGGAGTGGTTGGGAAGGGTTCCACTCCCCGTGGAGCAGTGATGCCTGTCCTCCAGACCTGCCTCACCGCGAGGTGCAGCCGCCTGCTTGATCCCGGTGCTGGAGCAGGACCGGGGCTGATGGATGTGTGCTGTGCTCCATGTGTCAGGAAGTGACATACAGATGAGTTGTCCCTAATTTTGAGCCCACTTCAGCAGCTTGTTTCAGCCAATCCCCCTCCAGTTTCAAGGAGGAAATGAAAACGGGGTTTTTATTTTGTGTTTTCCTTAAGTCACGCCTTAATTTTGGGCTACTGTTAAAAATAGAAAAGGAGGCCAGATTTGATAACCAGACCTGGTAGTTTCCTACATCTGCTGATAAGACATAGGCCTTTAGACACTATAAAGCTTGTTTTCAGAGAAAACAGTCTATGAAGTCCAAAAATGAGCTTTCCCAGACCCCAGAATTCTATGCTCAGAGTAACTCACCCAGATTTTAGCAGTTTCCACATTAACTATTTACAGCCCTGTGGGGCTGGGCTCACAATCTCCTCCTCATTCCCGACCCCTCCCGCTGAGGATGTCAAAATCTTTTCCAGAGCTGTAATTTGGGAATAATGTTGGTCAAGAGACTAAAGAGCAATGGGACCAAATTGGTGCTGTTCTCATGGCAGGCAGGGGCTGCTGGAAAGGCTGGATGAGGGGTGAGCTGTGCCAGCCACTCCTGTGACAGCTGGAGCCAAAATATTGTGGACTGCAATAGGGTGTTTTTGGGGTGGTTTGCAATACCTCCAGCACAGGCCCCCACAAGCAGGACAGAGGCTGGAGGCTCTTGCCTGCTCCACCACACCTTTTCCTGACCCAAAATCGTGCCTGAGAGTATTTTTAGGAGCCAAAGAAGAGCTGATCTGCCTCTGTAGTTCTGATCTCCAGGCAGCTTAGCCCCAGCTCACCTCAAACAGCCTGGTATCTCGAGGAGCAAATTCCCACAGGAACAGAACAGGGTTGTGCTGCATTTCTGTTGCAAATGCCAGGAAAATGCATCAAACAGCTTTTCTCCCCAACAGACTGAGGCCTGACACTGAAAAAGACATTTTCCAGCAGCTCTAGCAGAGGGTTTGGTCCCCATCCAGGACTGCGCAGCCTCAGCTGAAGGCTGAGGGAGAGTGGCCATGGTCCATCAGGGAGAGCATCCCTATCCACTGCTTCTATCCAGTGCTGCGGCCAGCTCTGGGAAAAGGGTTTTCTGATCAAAGAAGCATTTTATTTCAGCTGCAGGTCTGAGTAAGAGCACTGATGGGATTGCCTGCAATGCAGGACAGCACACAGGGAGTGGAGTGAGACCTTGGTGAGGAGCAAGATTTGATTTGGAGGGATGAGGCTCCAGGGAATATTGTGCTTTCTGGTATAAGCCACTTGCCAGTGCTTGGAAGTAAAGCCTGAATCTCTGCAGCCCTGCCTGATGGGGAAGAGAGGGGGAATGAGGGGAAAAGCTTGCTCTGACTTCATTAGGGAGGGAAAATAAGAGGGGAGAGAGGCTCTGCATCCTAACCCAGCTGCCCCAGGCAGGGCAGTGGGTGCAGGCACTGGGGGTCCATCCTCAGGAGCAGAAAAACATCAATTTGTTAATCTCACTGGTATCAAACACTTCTGGTTACAGGCCAAAGGTTTTTTCCCTTATCACCCAATTTTTATGGCTCAGATTTTGGAAGAAGCACTGAACTTAGGAGTTGTGTACTTATGAACCTTGTGGATCCCTCCAGCTCAGGGCGTTCTACGATTCTGTGAACTTTGTGCATCTCCCACACCAAGCACGGCCAGACACCCAACCCTGGGCATCACAGCACCCTGAGCGTGTCAGAGGCACGTGAGGATGCAAACGCCACAGCCCAGGGCTGACTTCCATGTGCTGTGCGAGGAGTCGAGTGACCAGGTGTTGGAACCCTGCCCACTGAGAAGTTTGGACTTTCTGTGCTGGCAGGCACTGACCCCCAGGCAAACACTGCATTGACCTGAGGCTTCCAAAATTGAGTGACAGCACTGGGATTGTGGGTGTGGAGTTTGAATAGAAGTGTGTGATATGGCATGGTGGAAGACTTAGAGTTTAAGGGTTTAGAATATAGTAATATATATAAAGCAAGATGGAGGTTTTAGGGAGGAGGCCAGTCCTTTTTCACCTTCTTCCTCATGGGTCTGGGTGGTATTTTGTAACTGAATAGAAAAATCCTCATTGCAGGTCGCTGGTGGTTGGTTATTGGGTTAAAAGTAAAAATAATTTAGGTGTCATTTCTTAATTGGATTGTTTATTCTTAAGAAGCCTTGTAGAGAGATAGATAGGGGCCATTTTAGTTTGTTAGCTAGAAGTGCTGTAGAACTCATGGTTTGTGAGACTGTACTTTAGATAAGAATTAATAAACATCTGAGTCTGAACAAGAAATACCATCTAGAGCATTTAATCCCGACCCTGGCAGAAAAGAAGATGAGACACAACAACCTGGAAAGAGGGCACCAGCTCCAGGGATGGATGGGTGCCTCAGAATTTATACGGGGGGAAAAGTGGCTGGTTGAACTGTGAGGACTGGGAAACCCAACCCGATGACATGAACATCCCATTTCTGGGCTAACCACCCACAGGGCTGGCAGGGCGGCACCAGGCTCACCCCAGAGCAGCCAAATCCTAGATCACGGAATCCTTTAATCTGGCAGAAACATATCTGGGAGGAGAGCCTGGGTGTCCATCCCCCTTGACAGTGTCAGACAAGAGTCACAGCTCTGCTCCTCAGCAAGTGAAAAGTGCTGGTCTGTGCTTAGATGCAGGGGAGGGAGAGATGGAAACATCCAGGAGGAGAAAACACAACACACTTGTCACTCAGCAATTATTGGCAAGACTAATTTGCCCCTGAATGCTGCAATGAAGCAATTCCCAGAATAGTGCAGCTGTATGAGTACCAGGAAAAAACGATTAAATCTTATTTATTGGTTTTTGTATGTATGTGTGTGTATGTGAGTGAAATGTTAAGTATTGCTGAAATAGGAAGTTCAGGCACTTGGAAATCTTGAAAAGCACCTTTGGGCCCCAGCTTTGCTGCTGTCCTCACGGGGAACAGGGCCCAGCTCCAAACAACACACTGCGCTGCTGGGTCTCCAAGTGCTTTGCAGACATCAACAGAGCTGTCCTCAGAAATTCTCTCACAAAGCCAGGTGGGTATTTCTTGCTACCTCAGCACGGGCAGGGTAATGAGCATATCACTTGTTACAAGCCCCTGGCCTCATTTTCTACCACTTGTCAAGCGGCCACAGGACTCAAGTTTCCATTGGAACATCTGTCATTTCATACATGTTTACCAGTAAAAGAAATAAACTGGTGAGAGATGCCTTGCAGTCATTTCTCCTGCCAAACTGATTAAAATAGTACTAGGGGGAGAACAACAAAAAGAAAAGAAAAAGCTTTTGCTGTTTTTCTCTGAACAATTTAATCTTACTGGCTGTCAGGCAATCCAAACCACTCCCTGGGCTGCTTTTGGCCACCTGAGCTCTTCTGCTTCCCTTCTGACCTCTTGGTTTTGATAAGCTCTCCTCAGAGATCCCTCTTTGTGTAGTGCTGCTGCTAAGGGAAGCACATCCCTTAGAGGGAAGGGCTGTGCCAGATTTAAATATCAAAGTACTGTTCATTTCCTGAAAAAAATGTATCTCTTCCACCAGGGGAGTGAATCCACAGCAGAGCTGGGATGCACAGGGCTGGATGGGCTGGAAACCTGAATCAAAGCCTGATCTGGTTTAATGATTTGACAGCTCAGTTTCAGCTTTGGTCTCTTCAGAGCAGAAGCACTTTGGGCTGCCAATCACCAAAGCCAGATAGGAAACTTTGCTCTGGGGGTCCTGATCTGTGTTTAGAGCTCAGGGTTCATCTGGGCGTTACAGCCCATAATCTGCACCTCCACAGAGCTGCTCCGGGGCTGGAGCCATCTCTGCTCTGGAGCCAGGCTGGGAGGGCTGGGTGTGCTCACCTGGAGGAGGATCCAGGGAGAGCTCAGAGCCCCTGCCAGGGCCTAAAGGGGCTCCAGGAGAGCTGCAGAGGGACTGGGGACAGGGGATGGAGGGACAGGACAAGGGGGAATGAAATAGGGCAGGTTTAGATTAGATGTTAGAATAAATCCTTCCCTGTGGGGGGGCTGAGGCCCTGGCACAGGGTGCCCAGAGAAGCTGAGGCTGTTCCTGGATCCCTGGCAGTGCCCAAGGCCGGGTTGGACAGGGCTTGGAGCAGCCTGGGACAGGGGGAGGTGTCCCTGGCATGGCAGGGGGGATGAAATGGGATGATCTGGCAGGTCCCTTCCAACCCAAACCAACCCATGAGTCTGTAAGTAAAGGAGAAGTTCCAGGACGAGCTGTGGGCACAGCGTGGCTCAGGGATCAACTTAGCACGTTCAAATGCCAACAGGAATTTTATCTTCATTTTTAATGTATTCAAACCTGAGGCCATTTTGAAGCTTTTTTATTACAAGATTAGGTTCTGAATTTGCCGTTTGATGGGGGATGCTCCTAGCACGGGGCATGCTAAGGGAAACAAGAAGTCTCACAATGGTTGATGGAAATATAGAAATATTTGAAACACTAACTGCAGGGACAGGGAGCAATGGAACCCTGTTGGAGCATGGGTCCAACTTAGCCTTTAAGTGGCACCGGCTTATCAGGGGGTTCTAAATTAAAACTGGGTTGGTGACACTGCCCTGAGCCTCCAATTCTCAACACAAAAATAGGAGTTTTCGATAGGATTTCTGGCAGAGTCTCTGCGAGTCAAGCAAACCATCACAGAAATCCCTAGGACTGGCTGTACCTGGGCTTGGCCTGGAGACAAAGGACTTGGCGTGGTCCTGCTGCCTTCTCAGCGTCCCCCTAAAGAGATCCTTAAGGAAATCACACCGGCCAGTGGTCTTTGCAACTCTCTCCTGCCATTCCAGCAGACAAACCCTCCTTCAGTACAGGAGCACAGGAAGGTGAACCTGCCCATCCCGTGGAGCAGAGGACAATGCTGAGGCACTGACAGGGGCTGGGCAGGGCAAAATCCCCTGTGTGCCTGGGAAGATATTCCCTCACTACTCCCCTGCAGGAGCCAGGCTGCCATGTGCCAACTGGCATGGAATGAAATCCAGCCTGGAAAGATGGAGAGGTTATGGAGACTGAAAGGAGAGAGAGAGCTGAGCTTTGCCCCTCTGAGCCCCGTCTGCACCTGGGCAGCAGGGAACAAGAAGCCTAAAAATTAGACCTCATATTAGACTTAATATTTTCAAAGGTGAAAGGAAAAAAGGTTCAGCTTAAACCTGCTGGACAGTTCTGGTTTAGAGCAGCAGAGCTGCCCTTCACAGCAGGGACAGACAATCCATCACCTCTGGGATCTGATCTGGGCGCCTGCAGGAAGGCACAAGGCATGGCCATCAGGATTAAATTAAGAAGAGGAAAATCAGATGTCTGATTTTATTTTAAAATAAAGGTTCCTAAGTTACATTTTCCAAGCAGTTCAACAGCAGCTGGATTTAGAGCCGGTTTGGGCTGGCTTTTCATCATTTATTTCAGTATCTTTATGAAGGTGCCTTTGAAATGAGATTTGGGGCTATCTGGGCAACTCACCCAACCTTTTCCACTAAGTTTGAAGGTGCAGATGGGATAGACATTAATTTTATACACAAGGCGGCCTCTAAAAGAGGCTGAGTGTAAAGATGGGGCAGGAAATACAGCAACATTTTATGCCAAATATTCTACAAATTCAAACCTCTCCCTTGGAGGGGGATACGGACTCCTCAAGCTCCTCAGGCTCACCAGGCATGTCCAGCGGATGCTGGTGAGGGTGCGGGTGACTTTCTGTATCACAGGCACGGACTCTAAATCATCCCGGTTATTTAGCGGCTGAGAAGACATTAATAAATATTCCCCTCATGATGAAATCAATCTAACTGGCTCGAGTCAATCAGGAATAACAGCGTACTCCATCTCCTCTCTGGGCACTTTTCAGCCTCTCTACAGTAGCTGTAAAATCAGGTTTTATGATCTTCCCTTGATGAAATAATGAAATTAAATCCCTGATGGACGGTATACCAGGCACTACAATTCATGGGTAGAACAAGGATGTATGTTTGGGGGACAGCTCAGGACAGCAGGCAGGGTTTATTTATAGACTTCGGGGATTTTTTTTTTGCTACTGTACTTTATTTTATTCCATAACCTTCACATTATATTCAGCATTAATTCATGGGCCATCATTTGAAGCTTAGAATGCAAAACCAGCGGAGTGTGCACGGGGTGAGTGTTTTATGTGTGTGCACAATTACTTTGCTGAATGTTTTATTCACTTTCAAGTGCCTCTTTTTCATACATCCCAATGTTTTAAATAGCATTTTTATCAGGGTGTTTAGGATTTAAGTACGTATCCTCTGAAAGATGCTTTCTGGGGAGCTTTAGCATTTAAAAAATTAAAGTAGGGTAGCTGAAGCTGGCTAAACTCTCCAAGCTCTTTAACATGTGTTATGTGACTTGGATACTAAATTTGAGGCTCTCTATGCCCTTTCCCATCCTATAACTGAAGTAGCTGGAAGAATTTAGATGAATTGGGGCAGTAATAGATTGTGGGATCTCTCAAACTGACATTTCCCCACAGCAGAGCAATATGGTTGATGGGAGGCAGGGCACAACAGAGGCAGTACAAGAGCAGTTGGCACCAAGATAACACTTCAAGCAAGAAAAATGAAGTTGTTTCAGTTCTAAAGGCAGCAAATTACCTGGCTGGGTTGCTGTGTGTGACAACCAGCATCCGGAACACCATCATGCAGCAGGATTTTTGGCTGCTGCCTCTACTTTTTCAAACTGCTCATTGCTTGCTCAACCATTTGTACATTCTTCTCCTTTTTCACAGAGATACTTCCATTATTGGCTCATCACAGAGTGTCCATGTTTATATGCACTCCTAGAACACTGTCCTGGTCAGAGAGAACTTGCAAAAGCCATAAATCCTCCAATTCCTCATGCTGGGGCAGAGGGAGACGTGCAGGACGAGCTCTGTGCTGGTCCTGTGGGGCTGTGGGTGCCATGCCTGGCTCCTGCTCCCTTTTTAGGGGACCAGATTTTGCCTCCTTTGTGCCACAAGACGTCGCAATGGGGTTCTGCACATCCCACCTGGGTTCTGCACATCCCACCTGGGTTCTGCACATCCCACCTGGGGTTCTGCACATCCTATCAGGGGCTCTGCACATCCTATCAGGGGTTCTGCACATCCCAAGAGTTCTGTACATCCCACCTGGGCTCTGCACATCCCACCTGAGTTCTGCACCGTCACCCCGATGTTTTCAGCTTCTCTTCTGTTTCACAGTTTCATAGTTTAGTTTTTTTCTCACGCTTAGGTGATGTAAACACAGCCAATGTTTATCATAAATTCAAGGAGAGTTTTCATTCCTGTTCTTAGAGNTCTGCATGTCCCACCTGAGTTCTGTACATCCCACCTGAGGTTCTGCATGTCCCACCTGAGTTCTGTACATCCCACCTGGGGTTCTGCATGTCCCACCTGAGTTCTGTACATCCCACCTGAGGTTCTGCACATCCCACCTGGGCTCTGCACATCCCACCTGAGTTCTGCACATCCCACCTGGGCTCTGCCATCCCTCCCAAAGCCGGCACAAGCCCGCCCGGGGCTGTGACCCTTCTGGGGCTCTGCCCGTCGCCCCGGGGCTGTCCCAGCCCCCATTTCCCGAGGAGCGGGGCCAGCAGCGCGGTCACACTGCGGCCTCCCTCCGTTAACCCTTCAAGCGCCGCTCCCGAGCGCGCAGCAGCAGCAGCAGCCGCGGGCCGAGGCAGCGGAGCCTCTGCTCGCTCCATTAGACTCTAAACCGCGGTAATGGAGTGTGATGGCGGTGATAAATCCTGCCATTAGCGCCTGCCTCCGGGACACACCGCTGCCCGGGGCGCCGGCAAGGGCTGGGACCCTCTCACACCGCGGAACAGAGCGACCCCTTCCCCAGTAATTAACCGGTGACTGAGCCGTGCGAGGGATGCGCTCAGCATTTCTGTGCAGCATCTCCGTGTGCCCGTTCACCTTATCTCCAGACGCTCCTGCCCACTGGGTTTTACATCATCCTTCTTCAACTTGTAAAAAGCTTTCCGGAGTACGGTTTTCTCTTTCTTTACATGTTATTAGATTTTTCTGCTGCTTAACAGCATCTGCCATAATACGTGTCCGCTTTTAATGCTTTGGAAATGACTATATATTAGTAAGGTGCTTTGGATTTCCTGCATCCTCATCCACACACAGATTAGAGACACTATAGTTCAGTGGTGATGGAGTAATTTCAAAGAAAAAATAAAAATAAATTAAAAAAGAGAAGGAGATGGGAAGTATTATAAATGCAGGAGTTTAAAACTGGAATTATTTTAATGGTATATATTCTTTTATCTCTGTGAGATAGAAAAAATGGGGGAAATCAGCTTTCTAATCGAGGGGAGTTCACAAATTGTGCGCTTGGACTGGGACACTGAAGCCTAGGGAAGCCAAACCTGTGAATGGATTCAAGCAGAAATCATGATCCAAGGCAGGTATCAGCAGGTATCAGGTCCCAGGTATCAGGTTCAGACAGAGGGGGATAAATGTGGCTTTTGGAGACAGAGAGGTGACAGCAGGGTTGGGTACTCAGCCTCTTCTACACAAACACAAACATCCTGAAACTTAAACCTGTTTAAAGGGCCAGTCCATCTCTGCTCATGGACTATTTAAGCAGCCCTGGAGGTGTTTTTATCTCTAAGCACAGCCAGGAATCCCACAGGGGGCAGGGGTGGGATTTATGTTCCTGCATAAATCTGCTGATTCCTGCTTCCCCTGAGCAGGCAGCGAGCACACGCTCCAGTGCCTGGCTGAACAGGGCCCTCAGAAGCTTGAATAGATGATGCATCCCTGATGCTACAAGCACAAGCAGGGCCTCCATTTATATTGACTAATCTGACTTTAAACTGTGGCAAAACCACTGCTTGTATTATACCTGCGAGCCCTCCTGCATCCATCAGATTGTCCAGCTGTAACAACAGCTCTAAAGGATGTTCGGAGTTTGCAGGCTGAATGTTTGCCTATAAAATATACATGTCTACAAGGAAAGCTCATTTGTGGGTTGCGTGGTTCAGGGCAGGAGGAATGAGGAATGGAGGAATCCGTTCCCAGGATTTTGACTGGCAGAGCTCAGTGCCCTGGGCACAAAGAGGAGCCCCTGCCCTGGGACAGGAGTTGTGGCACTGACCCCACCTGAGGGGACTTGTGTCGCTGTTTACACCAAAACCGACACAGACTCGCTGAGTTCAGAAGGCTAAAATGTCTACTTTATTTTGGGATGATCTCTCTCCTATACTATTTTACACAGCCCAATTTGATTGGTGAAACAAAGGCAAACCTCTTCAATCACATTGGTCAAACGAGAGGGAGATCAAGAAGTCCCTCCCATGAGAAAGGAATGAATAACAAAGGTACAGTTAGAAAAACAGTGCTCTTGTTCACAGAAGATCACCTGGGAAAAGAATTTCCGAAAAACCAAAACATCTCAGGCATGAATTCAGGGTTACACACTTGAGCTGAGACCCCACCAGATGTGTAACCCGGTGGGCGTAGAGGGTGCATGAAAATGCAGGGCAGAATCTGGTCTGACAGGTAAACAAGGGATTTCCTTGCTTTCCATATAAACCATCTCAATTTCCAAACTTCCTGCCCATCCATGACAAGATGTTTTGAGGACAGTGGGGGGAAATAGTGATGGATGCCTGTGGTTGCAGAGGGCAGATGTTGGGCTGGGAAGTTTTGATGGATACTGAAGGCCCATCCCGGTTTTCAGCCAAATATAAATGAATTTTGTGGCACACAGAACGCTAGAGGATGATAAAGGAACAAAACCCCTCAAACCTATTTTGTGGTGCAGATGGGAGAATTTTTCACGTCACTTGGGAACTCCTGGGTATGGCAGAGGACATTTCACATGATCACTCAGATTTCCAGCACATGAAATGTGAGGAATGTGTGTTTCCCACAGCAAACACATCCAGCTTGGCAGCTGAGCCCCGACAATCCTTATTTAACCTGCTAACCATATCATCAAATCTTATTCCAATACTAATAACTGTTAATGTTTTGCTTTGCATTGGGCCCTTCCTGTGCTCTGGGGGTGGTGGAGCCGCGTTTATCCTGGTGCCAGCTGAGCTGAAGGGAAAGCTGTGTTCTGGCAGTGCCCAGGAGCTGCAGGAGGATGCTCCTCTGCATGCCCTGGACACCAGCCGGATCAGCTGGATGCCAGGAGAAGGCAGAAGTGATGCTTGAGGCCATGAACATTGGTTCACCACCTTTTCTCACAAATTTTGGCAGGTCCTGCATGCCTCTGAAGCAGGAATAACCCTTCAGAGCCACAGATTCCACTGCCCTCTTCCCAAAGCCATGAGCTGCTGCACTGACTAAAGGGCTCCGTCACACTCTTCCAGCAGTGTGCTTTGATCTTTCCAAGTTTGGAGCAGAAAAATTTCTTCACCTGAGAGGATGGTCAGGCATTGGAACAGGATGCTCAGGGAGGTGGCTGAATCACTGTCCCTGGAAGTGTTCAAGCAACGTGTGGATGTGGTGCTTAGGAACATGGTTTATTGCTGGGCTGGCGGTGTCAGCTTAATTAAAGGTTGGACTCGATGATCACAGAGGGTTCTCCAACCTTTATATTTCTCTGATTCTCTCATCAGCAATGCCTTTAAAATATTCCCTGTCACACAAATGTGCCACCCAAGGCAGATGTAGCATAGAATCTACTCTGAATCCATAGGGTCTCATCTGAAAAACAAGGGTGCAGCACCTATCCTCCCCTTGTTTAGTATTTCTATCTTGCCTTCAACCATATATCTTGTTTAGGGCACACCAAGTCACAGCTAGATTAGATTACAGCAAGGAAACAGGATTATTTTAAGTAGATAATATAAAACATGTCTATGGAAACTCTAGGCTAATTGCATTATCTATGGTACATTGTGAGAGAATTATTTATATGGTATTAGGGGGTGGAAACCTGCCAAAATGCTCTTTAAAATGGGAGCGAGTTATAACGAGTCACTCATTGGTCACATATAAATTAAAAGGCAGAAGACTCTGATAATTTCTGACTCTCACTTTGTCTCCTTGCAACCACACATTGATACTTAAATCACAGAATCATGGAATGGTTTGGGTTGGCAGGGACTCTGCAGTTCATCTCGTTCCACCCCTGCCATGGCAGGGACACCTCCCACTGCCCCAGGCGGTCCAAGCCCTGTCCAGCCTGACCTTGGGCACTGCCAGGGATCCAGGGGCAGCCACAGCTCCTGCCACAGCTGTCCCAGGGCCTCCCCACCCTCATAAAGAACAAATCCTTCCCCATATTTAATCTAAATCTCTTTTAGTTTAAATCCAGTCTTCTATAGGAACCCCCACATCCAGGGGAAGGGTGACCATGTTTGCCAGCAGACAGCCCTTCCAACTCCAACCTCTGCTGCTCAGAAACAACTCAGAGATGGCTCTAAAGAGCACAGAGAGGAAAAGCCAGAAATGCCACTTATAGTCCATGGCTCTGTTTTCATGAGATATTAAAGTTGTCCAATCTGGACCAAATGGAAGTGACAAAATCTGTAATGATTTTTCTTCTCCTGCTGACAACTGGCTGGGAATAACACAGTCAGCCACCAGCAGAGTTGTGGTTTGCTTGGAGCTGGAGCCCAACCAAGTGTCATCAGTGAGATCAGAGATAATTTATCTGACAGGCTACTAATGAACCTAAACATGACAACAAAAATTACTTTCTAATCTACCCGAGAATTTAGGAACTGAAAAACCTGATTAGGCTCTAGGTCTGGGGATCGCACTGCCCTTAGCCCCACAGCTCACAGCTGCTGGAGGTTCAGAAGGAAATGGAAAAGAATGACTGAGTCACCAGCAATTTGGCTGGGAGAGACGAGAGTCCGGCTGGGGACCTGGCAGCCCACGTCCCTCATCTGCTGCTGTCCCTGCCGAGCCTCACCGTGTGACCCTGGACAACTGACCTCCATTTTCTCCTGAAGGTGGAAAGTAGCTATTTCCTCCTTTAAAAAGGTCTGTTTGAGCACAAAATCATATTAGTGCTACAGCAGGAGACTGTGCACTGCAGTGGGAGGGCTGGGGGAGGGAAGGGCCCACCTGGGTTTTGCAGGTAACAACATCTCGCTCAAAAATGGCATGTTTTTTTGGCTCTGCTGTAATTTCCTTTGCTGTTATAATTTCCCAGTTCTCCCGACAAGAATCCTCAAACAGCCAGCCTTGCTGTGGGTTTTGATGCCCATCTGAAGCAGGGCATGCTTCACAAAGCGGCTCAAAGATGCTGGCAAAAAACTGATGCCACCCAGGAACATTTGTCACAGTCACTTACTGAGCTCAGGCAGCACAGAGAAATTCGGAGCCATGTCCCCAGACAAGCCACTGAATGTTATTTCCTCCCTGGATGATGCATCTGCCTCCAGGTTGCCAGCACAGTTGGTGCTCTCTGTCCTGGTCTTCCCCTCCCAGTTTGAGTTTTGGAGCCTGAGCCAAGCACCAGCGCGGTGCCAGCACGGCCGCTGGGGAAGCCTTGCCTGGGAATTCCAATGTGCCAGCTCTTGTGATGTTCTAGGAGCAGGCACTGGTGGGGCTTGTGCAGCTGGGAGGATCCAGCACGGGCAGGACACAGCCCTGGGAGGGGAGTGTTAACTCTGCCCTGTGCTACTGGAATGTTTCCACACGGAGATTTCTCATTATCCAGGCGTTAATTAAAGACTTGGGGGGGAGCTTCTGCTTTTCCTCTGGGATCAGAGGGAAGTGTAGCTCCTGCAGTGCCTCCTGCCAGCGCTCACACAGCCATGAAGCTGCTGCTGCATTGCTGACACACAACCACTGCTTCATCCTGAGTTAGAGCTGCCACCCTGCCCTGTGGCCTTCCAAGCTGCTCTGTTACTGGTAACAGGCTCCCGCCAGGAAATTTGGGACCATTTACTCTTCAAATGTCTTCTGGGAGCTGATCTCTGTTCCAGCAGAACTGCAGAGAGTTTATGAAGCACAAGGATTGAAAGGGGAGCAAAACTGCCTTCCCTGGCATCTGAAGAAAACGATGCAAAGAAAAACAATATTCTCTGCACAGCACAACAAGCTCCTGGCCTGCCCCTTCTCTTTCATGATTTAAATACTCCAGAGGCTTACAGAATTGGCAGGGCAAATGCAGAGTGGGCAGGGCAATGGGGGTCCCTTCCTAAGAGCACTGACAACACAGTCTGGAAAGGGACTACTGGGGTAGGTGGAGGGTAATCTGTAGTTATGACAGGTCATAATTTTATTAAGATATCATGTCAACGATGGCATAACTATCAGAAGGTAAAAAATTCTCACTTGTTTGCTTCCTACAGGTTTGCCTGGAGCCAGGAGAGTTTTGAAGGTGAGTTTATTCTTCACAAAATACGGATCAGAGGACTGATGTTGGTGAATCTCATTTCAGCACATCCAGTAACGTTGGCTTGCAAAAAAAAGAAAAGGGGAATTTTGTATTTTTTGAAGGAGTTCAGAACCATCTAGATTTTCATCAACAGAAAACCCCCACTGCTCTACAGAAAAATGATCCTGCTCCATTTTTGAAAAAACTGAAGAGAACAATATCAGCTTTTTCCTCTCAGCCTGTGGCAAGACCTCGAGTCATTATTTTCTTTGTGCTTCAAAGCTCTGTGCTGCTCTGGGTTCAGGCCACATGGATGCTTCCCCAGCACCTCATACCAGTTTTCGTCTCAAGCACCAAGGCAGAGAAGTTGGAGCACCTTGTGGCACCCCAGCAGAGAAAAAAGTCTATCAGTTAGATCAGATATCAGCAAGAAATTCCTCCCTGTGAGGGTGCTGAGGCCCTGGCACAGGGTGCCCAGAGCAGCTGTGGCTGCCCCTGGATCCCTGGACGTGCCCAAGGCCAGGCTGGACACTGGGGCTGGGAGCAGCCTGGGACAGTGGGAGGTGTCCCTGCCATGGCAGAAGGCAGAATGAGATGATCTTGAAGATTCCTTCCAACCCAAACCATTCTGTGATTCTATGAAATGCCCTCCAGGGCAGCATGAGCAAGCCCAGAACATCAAAGCTGTTCAGCAAATGGTCCCTTTTTCCTCCAAAGCACTTGGTGTGGCAGCAGTTTGCTGGAAGGGAGCTGGCAGGCACAATTAAACCTGGCTTTCAATGAAATTTTTGCAGTTGCTACCCAGGCTGCTCTCAGGCCTCATGTATTAATTATTCCTCTTCCCAAGCTGTTCAGTGGGCCTGTTACAAAGGAGAAAAAAAAAAAGCAAATTAAAAGCACATTGCCCTGATTAAATCTGTGCTCTGGTCTTTCTCGCTGCAATCACCTCGGTGTGGCTGAAAATCCTCATTCGACTGAATTCTGCTGCCGAGCCTGCCTCCCTCCCCAGGGAGGGAAAGGATGCGCTGGGGGGGATTTGGGCTTGCATCAACCCTGTGAAGAAGCTGCTCAAGCAGCATGTCCAGCATCCAGCCAGCCAGGATGGTCCAGCAAGAGAAAATCTGAAACATTTTAAGAAACCAGTATCACCTGGAAATGCATTTAAAGAAAAAAAAAAAAAAAAAAAAAAAAAAAAAAAAAATAGGGAACTATGCACTGGAAAATACATCNGGATTTCCTTGCAATTTTCCGTTTTTTTTCCATTCTGCTCTCATGGAAGTTCACCTTCCTCTGCTTAACTGGACGGGACACTGCTGTTGTGGCCTGACTGAGAGCTTGTAAGGGTTCTCCTGGGTTTCCAGGCTCATTTCCCCAGGGCACAGCAGGGACGGGCGGGAGCCGTGTGTAGGTTGCTCCAGGGAATGAGCCAATAAAATGTTCACAGCACATGAGGCACTTGCGGGGAGGATATGGGAATTCAGCTGTGGAGAAGGGATTTGAGAGAGGTTCCTGCCAGTTTCAAACTTTTTTGGCAAGGGAAGGTTTTGGACTCTGCCACCTTTAAAAGAGGCGTCTCGGGAGCTGTGGATTTGTGGGGATGGGTTCTGCGGGAGACACAAATCACAGCTGGGCTGTTTGCACTCTCAGATCCTCCTATATTGTTATTTATGCACTCAATTAAAGAGCCATGTGCTCAGCTGAGTGCCTGCTGCACCTCTGACCACCAGAGCAGCACGTAGCCCAGCACTCCCAGCTCCCTCCTCAGCTTTGCAAAGACACTTTTCACAGAAATGTGCCCTTCTTCCCGCATAAAAAGCAAAATTTCTATCAAATTTCCATGTTGTTGAAACCCAGCTTGGGCCATGTTCTGCCTGGGGCCATTGGCAGGTTTCAGGGCTCATTAGATCTGGGAATAGGAACCTCCCATTTGATACAGAAATGTTGTCAGGGAGGGCCATAAAGATTTCACCTTGGTTTTGGTGACAATAAAATGTGAGATTTGATAATAAGAACACGCTGTGACAGCTGCTTGTAGATGTTTTCTGGGCTGCAATGTCAATCTGCATCTCTTGTCAATGCTCTATTCAGCAGAATTTGCTGAGATGCCCTTGCCTCCTTGGAGAAATGATGAGGGAAATAGCCCTTAGCTCAGCAAAACCTTTCTGAACAAGAGATTTTTGGTAGGATAACTGGCTGCAAACTAACCAATAATTTTTTTCTTGTATGAAATGTCTTGTTCCAAGATAAACTTTCAAATAAAATTTTCCATTAAAAGCCTGCATGAAAAATGCCTCCATTTTGCTTGTCGTTATTAATAACACCTCTCCATGAACAGGGGAACTAAGATATTAATCAAACCCCCTAATATCTATATATTAAAAGTCCAGCTTCAAATCTGATGTGGAAATGAATTTTTTAAAACATTGGTTTTCGATGTGAAGGTATCATTCTTGGTAAATGAGGATGAAGCCCATTATTTTACTTAAGCAGTACATGTGACATTAAACATTAAAGAGTTTTCAAAACGTTATTGATTTTCCCATAAATGTGACAATTCCAGCAAATTATACCTTCAGAATATACATTACAATATAAACACCATCACAGCCATTCTGGGTAGTGACCCTATTAAAAAAACCTGTTGCCGGCATGCATAAAAACCACTTTCAAGCCCATATTCCCCCAAAACATTTCATGGGCCAGGAATGTGCATCCACTCAGCCAGAAAGCCTCTGGCCTCCTTCCATGGAACTCGGCGGAGTTGGATGATGCAGGTTTTGTCTTGCCAAGCTGCAGTTTCAGCCACCTGGCCCAAAGGCACGTTTGCTCAGTGCCCTGAGCCCTGCCCCGAGCCCCAGCCCTGCCAGAGCATCCACCCCCGACCTTGCCAGGCTTTCCCTTGGCCCCCTCCAGCTCCCCAATGATTTCCCTGCTTCCAGCCCCCTGCCCTGGCTGTCAGTGCTGTTGCAAGTTGTGAGTAAGGGAAAGAAATCTCTGTCTTTCTGAAGACCTCCTGTTTGGCAGTGAGGAGGAGGGAGCTCCTGGCCTGTGCTGCCCTGCTCCCTTTGGGACCCCAAAATCTGCCTCAAACGCTGCCCTGCAGCACCCAGGCATGCTGGGCACCCACCAACACTCTCATCTCGGCCTCACCCACTGCTCTCGGAGGCAAACTGCTGCAAACAAACCACACAGCAGGTTTAGAGGGGATATTAGGAGCAGATTGTTCCCTGGCAGGGTGGGCAGGCCCTGGCACAGGGTGCCCAGAGCAGCTGGGGCTGCCCCTGGATCCCTGGCAGTGCCCAGGGCCAGGGTTGGAGCGATCTGGGACAGTGGGAGGTGTCCCTGCCTGTGGGGTGAAGCTGGATGATCTTTAAGATCCCTTCCAACCCAAAGCATCCTGGAATTCTGGGACCTTAAATCACAGGCACATTAAAAATTGCAGCCTGGCTGCAGTCAAGCCGTGTTGCAAAACCCTTCCCGTTGTCTGCAGCAGCCCCTTCTCTTTGCCTGCCTCAGCAGCAGACAGCTCCTGCAGCCATCCTCAGGGTTCCTGTCGGTGATTAATGCACAGCAGGAGCATCTGGAAAGCCTCAGCTGATGCAGACTGCAGTAAACGGATCGCTTTGGTAAATGACAGTGAAAATGCCATTTTTTTTTTCCATTGTGAACACCCCAGCAGGCTCTGGACCCATCCCAGCACAGTGGGGCAACTTTTACTTGAGGGTCACATTCACTGGAGATATCTGGGGCTGTCAGAGGACACAGCTGCACCCAGCACCCAGGGCACCCCGTGACTGACTCCTTATATTGTGCCAGGAGATCCTTGGCCATGTGACACAGAGTCGTCCTCTCTCCTCTGCCTTGCTCCACTTGCAGTGTTTTATTGCAATTCCTTGGACTGCAGCTGAACTCATCTACAGAGAGCAGGTGGCTGGGAGAGTAAAGATAAAGGATGTGCTTTACAGTCAGCTGGAAAGCAAGAGTGATAACCGTGGATTTCAAAGGAGTCTACCAAAAGTTGGGCTGCTACGGTTGTTTAATTAACTTGAAAAATGGGCCTTTGCTTTTCCGTTCTTCTTATTTTTTTAATATCATTCTGCCTTTTCCCAGCTAAATGTATGTCAAAAGCTGCAGTTATTTTGCTTGAAGCAAAAAAACACTACTTCCTTCTCTGTTTTTGTTGTTGTCCTCTAAATAATGCTGGTAAAATTATACAACATGAAAACATGGCTCTGTAACAGCATTTACTTTTTGCATTTTGACAGACCCCAGTGCTCTGTGTGTGTGTATATATTATATACACATTCATACTGCTGTAACATCGAGGTTGGATGGGTTTTGCCACCCACACCCCACAGATCCTCTGCGGTCCCCACATCCTTAGGGGGAAGCTTCCCAATCCCTGTCCTTGGAAGAGAGTAATCTCCAGGCAGAGCGAGGTAGCGAGTCAAAACCAGCTAATAATGTAATTTATCTCCTCCAGAGCCTACTTTGTATTACTTCAAACTGTGCACAGGAGACAGGATTCACAGCAGGCAGGAGAGTGTTCTCCTGCCAGTCCTGGGCAGTTTCCAGCCGCTCTGAGCCCCATCCCTGTCTCCTGACAACCTTTTGGCTTGAGAGCACACATCCTCTCCTGAGCTCCTGAACACCCCACGCCTCACTTACACTGGCAGCTCTTGCCATCCTTTGCACTTTCTTGTTCTTATACCAAAATCATGGCAGGTTTCATTTAGGGAGCTGCTCTCCCCTTGAAGAGTGAGAAACCCTAATTCAGGGGAAGTTTATGTTCTTCCTGGTGCCATTTGCATTTTACCTTCACTGACATTATTCACAATGTAATAAGAACGAAATAGGAAATAAATCTTCCTTTCTTTTTACCAGCAAACCAATGTTTTCCTTCCTTCACTTTACAATGCCATAGCCTTTATTCTTTCAATTCCTCTGGGTATTTTAGGTTGTAGCTTGCCTTCCATGTGCTGTACAAGCAAGAGCCCAGCTGTAGCAGAAAATTCCTAGAGGCACAAAGCCTCTGTTGTTGGAGGCTGCCAGGATGAAATGAACACTTGAACATTTCCCCATCCCTGGAGGTGTTCAAGGGTAGGTTGGATGGAGTTCTGGGCAACCTGGTCTAGTGGAAGGTGTCCCTGCTCACGGCAGGGGGGTTGGAAGTCGATGATCTTTAGGGTCTCTTCCAACCCAAATCATTCTATGAAAACCAGGTTTTTGCCCTTTATCCAAATCCGGTCTAGAGGGGCATTGTGCTCTAGATTCATAGTAGGGATGAATATACACATATAAATATATATTTTTATAGATATATCTGTGTAAACAGACATACATGTGTAGAGAACCACTGAGAATTTTTTATCTCGTCAAATGTCTGAAATGCAACAGCAGAGGAGAGATCTCACATTTGGGAAATGCAGGTAATATCAGCACCCTCTGCTCTGCCAAGCCCAGAGCCTCGGGGATATATCAGCTCCAGTGAAATTCAGAGATGGGATCTAAATTCAGAATTTTCCCTGCTTCTTTCTGTTCCAAGTTTACTACTTGGGAAAAAGTTTTCCGGGTTGAATAAAAACCATTGGTGTGACTTCCAAGACCTTCCATCTGGTCTAATGGAAGGGGAGCCTGCCCATGGCAGGGGGTGTTGGAATGAGGTGAGATTTAAGGTCCCGTCCAACACAAACCACTCGGGGATTCTCTGACTTTGTCCCAGTGTCTGTCATCACCCTCTCCCCGGAGCCCAGGGATGACTCTGATATTGTAATGATGCCTTTACACCCCAGCTGATGCTGTGTGACAATGACTGATGACTCCTGTATCATTAGGGATTTCCTTTCCCTCCCCCTTTGGGAACATCAGGAGACCCATTTGCTAAACAAGAAGTAGTGCCCTGCCTTTTTCCTCGATAAAAACTTCCCCCCACGAAAAAGGGAGGATCTAAATTTGCAATTCAGATGCAAAGAGCTGGTGCCACATGAGTGGTACCATAACTCTGCACCCCTCAAGGCAAGGAGCCTGCCAGGGGAACGTGCCAGAACCAAACACCCACCACTTGTCATTCTCCTGCTGCACACAAAGCTCTGCAACCACCACGCTCCTCTCCCATTTCCTCCAGGGTTACGCTGACATATTTTATGTCCTTTAATAGCACCTGCTGTTAGATACGAAATGACAGCGATATATTGTACAGTTTACAAAAGCTCATGGAGGGCTTTCAGATCAGGAGGCAGCTCTGGAGCTGCCTGTGTTTTACACACGCATGGGAAATGCATATGAAGACAAACTTTTTTTTTTTTAACAACTTTGTTATTAAGACACGCTCAAAAAAGTGGAAAAAAGACTCTTGAATTCCAACAGCTAATGCAGAATCAAAGATGTGATGAACAATCACATCATTATATGTCAGAAGTGAAGTTAATTTTAAAGTAGTGAAACTTCACATTAAAAGCTAAAAATATATAGGGATGACATCCATTTAAAGTGTGCTTTTATGAAAAAAAGTTGAGCTGTGTGTGTCTGCTTATCTTCTGACTTGGTACTGCTGCATCCAGAGCCAAAATGTTCACTCAGGCTGATCTCTGTGACTTTTCTGATAATCTATGTTCCTTATGGATTGTTCTCCAATGTACTGTGAAGTCCATGGGCAAAAGCTCTTCTGAGGGGTTGGGGACCTTTCTGTGCCACTCTGGAAGAGGAGGTAAGCCTTGGAAATTCAAAGAGCACTTGATTTGTGGGCAAGAAACACCAAACAGCACCTCTTTGCAGGGAATATTCAAGTTCCAGATGTCTTTTCCCTCTCCATGTCCCCACTGCACATCCAGAGTGCTCAGTAACCTCTGGACTAGTCAAAGACAGCCTGTGCTGAATGAAAGATCTGATAAGCTCAGAGCAGCACAGCAGAAACACTTCCAAAATGAAAAGTAGGTGGGCTCGGTGGGCAATAATACTGACAGATACTTTCTGGCACTATTCCTATTTTCACATCCAGTTTTAGAGTGCTCCCCACCACATCTGATGACAAGGGACGCCGCAGTCTCTCCCCAGGACGAGGCACACTGAGGGCTCACCATGCACCCAAGACACTCCCACTGGCTTCTTGGCCACAACCCAGGCCCAGAGAATGCTGTGTGGGAAGCCAAAGGGCGCTCCAAGGGGAGAAGCTGCCTGCCACAGCATCCGTGCCTCACATCAGTGCCTAACAAAGGCGAACAATTCCCCCAGCTGGCAGCGAGCCACTTGGGCTGGGGAAGGATGATAGCTGGTGGGAGAGAGGATCTGTCACAGCACTGTTTGGGTCTTAAATTAAAAGCCACCAACTTTCACTGCCATGGTAGGCTGGCATGGGAGGGGTCACCAGAGGGAAGGTTGGTCAGGTCACTGCTGGCAACCCTGGTCAACCTGCCAGGATGACCTCCAGTCTGTAAAGGGACTTGGAGAGCTGAAAAGGGTGGAAAGCTGACATGTCAATGCTGAAATGCCAGTTTGTACGTGATGCTCCTTCACCAGAGCCTTCCTGGCTACATTTGAAGTGCCTCTGCAGTAGGGAAGACCTTGGCAAAGCTCAGCAGGACCTTGAATTTTGCTCAGGCTCATCCCAGGGTAGGGACCACTTTGGCATCAGCAAATGTTTCACGTGCTCTCCGAGATGCTGGGGATTGAAATTAGCATTAAAATCCAACATTCAGCTCTTCCCTGGCTGCAGGGAGCAGAACCTGCCAGGGCAGAGCAGCAGCTGCTCTTCCCACTGCTCCGAAGGACCAGGTAATGTGAGCTTTACAATTACCGAGCACAATTAATTCATTCTCGATTCAGTCTTTCATTTCAGTGTTATCCAAGGGGAATCTTTCTGAGACTCAAGACTTGACAGCACAATGCAGGCAAAGGAGAACATGTTCAATATCACTAACGGCGCAGACGTCTCCCTCCCACAGAAATTATATTGTGTATGGGAGATTATTCTATCTCTCACCCTGCATTTTTACATTCTGTTTACTAGAGCATCCTGAGACAAAACCCTTGTGTTTCCTAACATGGAGAAACCTGGCAGATCCCTCGCATTTTTCACAGCTCTGCTTCACCAGCTCACTTTCCTGTGTGTTTTCAGTAGTACCACAGTGAGAGTAAGGAGAGTAAGAAGTGCTGGACTCCAGGAAGTCCCAATATAAACTTGCCTCCGTGGGAAAAAAAAATATCATCTCGCCTCATTTTATTTCCTACACAGAACTAAATGAATCATATAAGAGGAATCACAGGCTGAAGGAGGCAGTGATTTGCAGGAAGATTTGTTTCCACTGCTTTTGAGCAGCATGAAAAAAATGGATCAGATCAGAAACACGAGCCCAGAAAGGACCAGGATAGATCTGACTCTTTAGGATTAATTTTCTTTTAAGCTGCCTATTGTAAGAAATGTGATTGTGTAAAAGATGACACAGTTACAGATTAGGAATGATGGGCTGAGGAAATAGCAGATAAAAGAAAAAAAGAATAAAAGCAAAAGCTGAAATGGGTCAATTAATTATCTTTAAAAAGTATATATTTTTTGGAGGAAATCATGCCTTTCTGAAATGGTGCCAACCTTTGGTCACAGCTCCCTGGCTGCACTGAAAGCATCCTCTAAAGCATGCTAAGGAAGTTCTGTGTGTCTCACTCCTCTCCCCAAATTCAGCCCCCAGCCCTGCACTGGCTTAGCTGCTTCCATAGAGAGAGTGACAAAAATCGCCCCTGCAAGTTAACTTTGACCTGAGCTCGGGGAAGGCTTAAAAGACAGAAGGGTTTTGCTCTCTCTTGTTGTTCCAGGGGTGGATGGTGGCTGACAGCACCGGGGCGAGTTCTGTGCTCAAAGGCTGAGCTAACGCTGAGTGTGGCTCATGGATTAAGGTGAGAGCACCTCCCCTGACACTCTCCCCTACAGCTCCCAGCACGGCTGGAAACACTTCCCAGGCAGCAGGTCTGGTCCTGGTTCCCAGCAGGGGCTTTGGGGCCACCAAGACTCCTGTACTGTAGGACAGAGAAGGTTTGATGTGCCCAGGATGGTTAAAAGCTGCCTTTTCCTTCTCTTTTCCTTCTTCAACAATAATTTGACCCAAAAAGCAATAAAACCAGCAAAACCATCCCAGTCAGATGCATTACGTTGTTTGCCACAGGGAAACTGGCTCAGTCTGAGGACCTCTGGGATTGGTGGGAGCCCCGAGCATGTTCCCCACCTTTGGCAGGAATAAAGATCCAAAATTTCCCTGAGAGGGTCCTTAGGAGCTTATTCTCACTCAGCCTTTTTTGGGGACCATCCACTTGGATGCTACATTGAGTTTCTCTCTGGGTACAGCGTTGTCTGGAAGGTATTTTAAACACTGGCATTGCAGAATTACTGCTTCTAATTGTATTTTCAACCTAAATTAGTTTCATACCACAGGAGGTATGAGAGTCTGTGCTGGCAGGGAGAGCTGGTGCTGATCTGCAGGAAGGGTCTCATCTCCACGTATTCCTCATGTTCATCTTTCAGACAAGTGGCTACGGGGTAAGACCCCACAGAGAACACATCTGCAGAGAAAAATGGTTGCAGCAGCAGCTTCCTGAAAGCTCTCTGCATGGACTGAGGCAAATGGAGGCAAATAAATCACGGGGAGAAGAGAGATGGGGGTGTGCACTCTCTCCAGGGCTCACGAGCAGCCGGATTTCATCCAACTTGTTTTTATAACATTATTTTCACTTGGGTTGACAGAACTGGTTGTGCTGTACACATGAGAGGTGTTTGCTGTGGCAGGAGTCACTGCTGGTGCTCCACCAGAGTGTGTTTTGTGCTTACAGGTGCCATGGGACACTCTCCATCCTGAGCCCAGGCTGGGGCTGCAGGGAGCAGAGCTGAACTGCCCCATGCATGTAAACATCATGTGATTTCTAAACACACACTGGTGGAGAGACACAGCTGATCCAGTGGAAAGGCTGGGATGAAAAAACAGGGTGTCTTCACAAGGTTTGGTCCCATCTATGCACTCCCAAAGTCCTTCAGATACGGGAAGGCACTGCAAGAATAGGAAAGAGTTGATAACGTCTGCTAGACCCAGCATAGAGACATTTTAGAAGATTTAAGGATTTGTGCTCCTCAGGAGCTCTCTGCAGACAGCCAGGGTCGCACCATCTCCTGGGTTATTAGAGCAGCTCTGTCAATACTGGCCAAACTAGGCTAAACTGACTCCTTGTTTCCATAGTGACATTTCTGCCTGTGTGAGTAATTTTGGGCTCTTCCCTGTTGCACTCAAAAACACAAAGCAAAACAGAGGCTTAGCAGGCAATGTGACTATTGTGCACCAAGGGGGTGTCCCAATGGAGCTGCAGCCACAGGGACAGCACAGTACAGATGTGCCCTCCCAGGGCAGGGCAGCCACACAGATTTCTCTCCCCCATTTTCTGGTGTATAAATACCCAAAAAAGCAAATTGTCCTCAGCTTTGTTTCCCAGTTGGTAATGGTGTCTGCCCAAGGACTGTCTGTGCTCTGTTTTGAGAGCATCACATATCCAAAATAACCTTAGAGTGCAGTGCCTGGTAACTGGCACCAGCATGAGGGCAGTGATGGTGCTCTGGTGCTCATTCAGATGTGACTCAACCTCAATTCCTAATCCTTTAAATGGGAAAAGTCTGCTCTTCCGAGAGGACCACTGTGACTCTCCTATCTCTGCTGGTTAGTTAGGATCTAACCCTGAACTAAACCCTGCTAATAAACCTAATTTGGGGTTACCGGTGGGGTTGGTTCAGTCTCCAGCACTGGTCTTTGTGGTGTCCAGTATCCCCAGTGTGGTCAGTGCTGTGCTCCAACGCTTTTCCCAGTTCGCTGGGAGCTGAAGCCATGTCATTCCTCCAACCTTGTGCAAGCAAGTGAACAAAACCACCCGTGTTTCCATGTCTTTCACCAAACTCACACTCTCTAATTGCAAAAGAGACGTCCCAGTCTGGAGAACAAATGGCCAGGGTCTGGTGATCAACATGATGAATCTGGCCATGTGTGCTGTGTTTGCTCAGTGAAGTACAGTTGTCAAATAATATGCTTCCAGGCTCTGTGAAGCAAATTAATTTTGTATCCTTTAATCAAAAAACCCTTATATTTTTCAAAACAATACCCTCTTTGCCTCCCCTGAGGGCCCTGCAGAGCATAAAGCAATGCACAGAAAGGAGAGAAATAGATGGAGAAAATAAACGTAGTGACAACATGACAAATCTTTATAATCTGGGAGAAATTTCTGTCGTTTTTTATTGCCGCATGGATCTGAGCCCGGAGTTCTGTTATCTGCTGTGGTAAATAAGGGTGAATTAATGTGAAAAAAAAGTGTATTTATAGCATGAATATACTGCTGAGTAATATAGTGGGGTTTTTGCTGCTTGGGAACACTGAGCCTTATTCCAATGGAACTCTTCTGCAACCCTGACAAGCACATCCTGCTGACACATCCTAAAGCCAGGAACATCCAGGGTCATGGGGATTGCCTGTGGGGAGTCAATCAAGACTCCAGGAATGGAAGACAACAAGCAGAAAAATCAGTTTAAAAAAGAGTTTTTAAGAGAATATGTGAATCAGCATTGGAACTCCTTGCCACGGGATGCTGTGAGTGCTAGAAGATTACAAAGCTCAAAAAACAAGCAGGGGGAAGTAATAGAAGAAAACATCATTGAGGGATCTCAAATACCAGAACAGAATCTCCGGGCTGGGAGGTGCCAGGGCTGCATGTGAGAGTCTGGGAGCATTTCTAGGAAAGTGTTGCTGTCTGCTTGCCCCCTTTGCAGTCTCTCATGGCTCTAAGAGTGACCTCCAGCATGACCCAGCATGGTCATTGACAACTCCTGAGCGAGGGGTTTGTCCACAGCCTCTCTCACTCATGCTGCACATCACCAATATGGACCTAAAACAGCAAGAAATGATGGGATTTATAGTCTCTAAGTGAGTGAGGGAGTTTGGGTTAAACTGGTAAGACCCCTGACGCAGATAAGGCACTAACATCCTCAGTGTGATGCCACAGAAGCCAGGTGTGAGCAGGATTTGACTACAAGCACTGAGGCCTTGGAGCTGGCCTCTTGAGTAGTGACTAATGAGTGGCTTTTGAAAAGGTACACACACAGCACCTCAGTGTTTCTTAACACAGACGAGCTCAGTTTTTAGGCAAAATATCTTCCCCCGCACCAGTTTTCCATACCAGATGTACTGTAGGTGTGTTCATATTCATTGTCTGTGATGAAGCTTTCCTAGGGCTTGGCCAGGTACAATTTTCGGGTTTTATGGCCCTGCTGTCTCAGCAATCTCACCTGGATGAATAAGAAAACGGAACACATCTCTTCTCTTGTCTTATTCTGGAGTGTCAGAAGAGAATGAAAATGGGCTGAACAGCATCTCTACCTGTTCCAAACAAATTCCTCTTCTTCACGTGAGTGTGGCTGAAAGAAGCTGCTGTTCAGACTAGTGCCTACTCCAAAGAACAAGCAAACAGGTAAGGTTAAGAGGGGGAGAAATGGTTAAATTTCCAAATCACCAGTTTTGTGTATTGCAAATTCACCACTAAGGCTGGGGAATCTTCCCTTGCCCCAGTGGGAGCAGAGTCATCATTCCTGTCTGCGTCCTCCCCGGGCACTTTTATCTCATGGCATAAACAGAGATCACATCCTCAAGGGACAATCACAGCAGCATTTTGGCCTCTCTGCTCCCTCAGACCTGATCCCTGCTGCAGATTAGGGGATGCACTTCAGAAAACACCAGATTTTCAGCAAGTGCAGTAACTCCAGTGGGACTTTTCCTGCGCCAAGCATCAGGCACTCACCTGAGAATCCCAGCGATTCCAGCTCTGCGACTCTGTCTTCGTGCAGTGAACGTGTGCCCAGGGATGGATCATGTGCAGTCAGTGGTGGTCAGAATTCCCCATACACCTCAGCTGGCCACTGGCATTCTACCAGCAGTGATGGCCATCCCTGCATGGTACTGAAGGGGATGTATTTATCAGCAGAGTTTGTGAGCCTGCATTTCAAGCATCCAGTAAGCCTCATCTGTTGCCACTAAGGAACACCCAGTAAAGAGCAGCCACATAATCCTGGCAGAAACACCAGCCTGGGCTGTGGATGTTTGCAGAAGCATCTCTTGGCCTCTGCCAAAGGAAAGGTCGGGCTCTGCTGGCTCAGATCCCTCTGCCCAGGGCAATGGGTCAGGTCTGCCGCCCCCAAATGGATGGGGAGCAGGTCTGGGAGCACCAGCCCATTTCCTGCTGACAAAATCACCTCGGCACTGGCAGAGTCTCGTTTTGAGGGCAGCGAGGGAAGGACTTGCTACTAGAGAGCAAGGAAGATGTTGGAGCACCACGTTATCACTCACTGCAGTTACACTTACGTTTAAAATTATGGATTAAAACCTAACCACGGAGTCTACAAAGAGTAACAGATAAATTCAGCCTATGCTCTGCTTTAATTTTTTCAGATGAATGTTTCTTTTTATACCAAGCATATGGTGCACTAGATTTCAAGTCTCATTGATAAAGACTCTAATCTCTGTCCTGTCTTTATTATATTTTTCCATTTTCTGCTGAGTAGGAAAATGGCATCGCATACCATCTGTCAGCAGGATCACAATTTGCAAAGGTTTCAGGCCAGTATGGTGCAAGTGGCAGCTCACTCTTCTCCTCTAGACTTGGGTTCTTATGGAACCAATACAGCCCCATTAAACAGCTCCTTCCCAAACATAAACTCGTTTGTGCAGCATGCTAATGATAATAATGCAAATGAATCTGTCATGTTTTGTAGCTACTATCCCTAACCACCCTATTCATGAATATATGGTAATTAAGCTATTGCTGCAAGTGTAACTGTGTCAGCACTACTAAATTAAGGGCTGTACTGTAAATAAAAATGGGGCCATAAAAAGGAAAGAAGGCAGTAAAATATAATGGGTAGAAGTACTAAGAGCAAAGTAGTAGAGGCTTTGGACAAGCAAAGGAAATTACTTTAAAGGCTCCTACTAAAGGATCTGCTTTGATACCATGGTTTGAAATTGCAGATAGATGCTGATTCCTTAGAAAATATTTCTTCTTGTCCTCAAATGCAAACTTAAATTCCATGACACCTGCAGGTTTGCAATTAAATCAATTAAGGATCATTAGTGTATTGCCCCTCTACTGTGTCTCTGTCCCTGAGCTCATTAATAACTGTGTAAGATGTGACAACATGACTGAATGGACTCCTTTTGGAAATGTTTGCTATAGGGAAGTATGTGGTTCTTATTCCCAAAGAATAATTTGTAGTCTGGACTATGCAAAGTCATGAGTTTTTTTACTTGGTAAACTCAGTCCCCAGTGCAGTCAGTTTTAAAACCCAAGTAAAATTATTCCCACATGAAGAATTGCATTTCCATAAAATTAGAGAGAAAATGGATATTTGTAGCAGAAACAATTTTGTTACACAAATGTAAATCATGAGAAACACCACTGAAATCAATATTTTGCTGAGGTTCGATGCATAAATGATCTCAGAGTCTGGCTGTAGGTGAGAACTGCAGGGGCACACCAGGCTTACTGGTGGGACCTGGACAACCACGATGCTGCTTCAGTATGAGACACTTGAGGGTTGAAGAGATGAAAAGACAACACCCTGAATTAAAATAGATGTCCTTGCTGAGGAGGAGAGAGAAAAGATGGGAACGATTCAGTTTGGGGAGGTGAAACATTTACAGAAAGAAGGATGGACACTCATGGGGCATTTATTGCATATTCTGCATTTGCAGACTTCTCCTGAGTCCCTGATTTTCGTGGCACATAAAAACCAAGAGCACAATGCTCAAAACTCCAGGACACTGCACACAAAGAAAGTCACTGCCTGTAATTAGCCTGGGAGATTCATAGAGGATAAACAGCCCTGAAGATGGCACACAGGGAGATTTATCTGTAAAGTGAGAGTTTTCTCCACCAAGGCAGATAGAAGAAGTTTATCTTTCTCTTAGGGATCTAATCCCTTTTGCTCCAGCACAGAAGCTGATTGCCAGCAGAGATTGGAAGATTTTCTCCAGGATATTTATTCCCCTTGCATCCACAATGTGGTTTTCTGCCCTTTTTTTTCCCTCTAGCTCAACCAAAACAGAGCCCTGAGAAGCACAGGGCACAGGATTTGATGGTTCCAATATGCAAATCCTAATTGAATACAGATGAGTATAGGCTGCATCTATTTGCAGCATAAATATATATATATAAATTATATTGGGACAGGCACAGTATAGAGCTATGTGGTTCCACAGCATTTTCAGATATCGTCTGGGAAGTTCTGGCTGAACTCTCCAATGCACATCACCTGGCAGCCACCCCCTACAGCAGATCCCCTTCAAAAACCTTTGCTGTGACAGCGCTGAGCATTTGAAGCCAATCAGGTTTTGCAATGACCCCCCTGTTTCTAAAGTACTGGGCACAGACCATCCTGTACAGAAGGGATCCCCTTCCTTCTTGGCATTTCAAGCAGTTTGCACCCCAAATTCCCACTCCGGTCTTGCCTCTGGTGTCTTCCCTGGGTTCACCCTGGGGCTGTGGATGGGGAATGTGATGCTGGGGGAAACAAACACTCTGCAACTTTGCAGGTATAGCTGAGAGCAAACCCCTCTTGTAGCCCTCTCAGACGCGCCTTTGACAGCATTTGCTCTTGCCCAGCTGGCATGAGCTGAAAGCACTGACTTTGCCACTAAGTTTCCAGTTCCATCTAGAGATTTCAGTGTTTTTCTTGAAATGCAGGGTGGCTTGGGGCTGCTAGGGAAAGGAAGTCTGCGAACCAAGGACTAAACATAGCAAAAATAATATGAGGCAGTGATGGAATGTAGAATAGTTCCAGTCACTTATTACAAAGTAACCATGCCCAGCTCTGGAGTAATTATAGCTAGAATCACAGAATCACAGAATGATTTGGGTTGGAAGAGACCTCAAAGCTCATCCAGTGTCACCACTGCCATGTCAGGGACACCTCCCACTGTCCCAGGCTGCTCCAAGCCCCAGTGTCCAGCCTGGCCTTGGATGCTGCCAGGGATCCAGGGGCAACCACAGCTGCTCTGGGAAACCTCTGCCAGTGCCTTACCACCCTCACAGTTAAAGAATTCCTTCCTAATACCCAAAATTCTACTTTAAAAATAATTAATAATTGCACACTGAGGAAAAGGCCAGGTTTGAAGACAGATATCCAGGGCAAGAGAGCGTAAAGGTGACACTTCAAAGGTATTTGTCCTAATTGCTAAAATTAGAGGTGAGTTGTGGGAAGATAGGGATCAAACTCTTTTGGTCTCATAGAAATATTCTCACATTCCTGAGTGCTACTGGCTGCCAAGTTCCCTGGCACTGTGTGCCATTACACCATGCGCTTCGCAGCAGATTTATTGCCAGGTCCAAGGTCTCTGCTTCCTTAGCCGACAATCCCAGCGTGTACTGAACCCACGTGTGTGTCTGTCAGGGGAATTGCTGGGACATTTCTGAGGGCTCACACTGGCTGCAGGCATCCCTGGTGGGATCGGTGTGTCCTGCAGAGCTCTGTGCAGGGACACGGGCACTGCAGCAGATCCGTCATCCCCGCTGTGTGCACAGAGGGAGAAGGGAATGGTCCCTGAGGGAGCAAATGGCAGAAATGAGCTCTCTTAACGAGCTGTGTGCCCTCTGCTCCTTGAGCTTGCAGAATCAGGCACATGCAGACCAGCTACTTGAAGCAGCTTCCAGTTCTGGGCTGCTGCTGCCCACTGCCCTGCCCTCCGTGTTCTGCTCCGTGGCTTTGGGTGCTCCTGCAATGCCTGCAGCCTCCTTCAGCCTTCAGCTTCCTGCTCTGCCCATCACTGCAGCTATCAGCACGTTGTTTTGGGGTTTATTTTAACCACAACAAAGCAGCTTTGCTTCTATGCTTAAGTGATTTTTATGAGCAACCATTTTAAATACTCATACTTCGATAGATTTTTTCGGTTTGATTTTGTTCTTTACTGCACAATTGAGTGCGATGACTGACAAGGTCCTCACAGGACCTGTGACCTGCACTAAAAGCTGAAGTGATGCCAGGGCAGCTCATTTCCATGCCATGGTAGCTGTCAATTGGCCCACAAAGTGGAGGTCACCCGTCCCCTCCTGGCTCCTGCAGGACCCAGCCCTGGTGAGATGGTGCAGCTCCGTGCCAGCCCTGCCAGAAAACACCCAGCTTGGTGTGGGCAGCCAAACAGCCCGGGGGTGTGCCTGTCTGCAGGAGGGAGGCAGAGACGTGCATGCTCTGTTAGCAAAAGGGAAAAAGGACCTCATGAGGAAATGGAGACAAACCTAGTGGGCAACAGGTCTGAAGCCCCAGGAGCAGCTGAGGGTGCTGGGAAGGGGCTCAGCCTGGAGAAAAGGAGGCTCAGGGGGGACCTGGTGGCTCTGCACAACTCCCTGCCAGGAGGGGACAGCCGGGGGTCAGGCTCTGCCCCCAGTTAACAAGCAACAGACCAGGGGAAACGGCCTAAAGTTGCATCAGGAGAGGTTCAGATTGGATATTATAAAAAATTCCTTCATCAAAAGGGTGGTCAAGCACTGGAACAGGCTGACCAGGGAAGTGCTGGAATCCCCATCCCTGGAAGAGCTCACAAGGTGTGTGGATGTGGCACTCGGGGATGTGATTTAGTGCTGAACCTGGGCTGGTTTAATGGTTGGACTCAGTGGTCCTGGAGATCTTCTCCAACCTTGCTGATTCTATGACTCTGTGATCCACTGCAGGATGGGAGGAACATTGTGACAGCAGGAATTAAACGAATTTTCTTGCTCAGTTCAGTGGGAGCAGCAGGTGTAAGTCCTGGAGCCTGATCTTCCCCTGACACGAATGGAGGCTCTGCCACTGTCATGGGCTGAGCTGTCCCTTCTGCCACCAGCAGAGCCTGGGGTGTTTGCTCAGCGTGTGTTCAGTGGAGCAAAAAACCCCAAAATCTAAAATAATGCTAATAAAAGTAATCCAGAGAAAAATTAAACTCCTGAAGAGGAGGTATAGAAACCTCCTGCTCACGTCTGCACCAGCTGTAGCTCCAAACATCTTGTCAAGCTCTATTTCATCAGGCTGCACCACTTCTTGCAAATCCAAGTGGAATGGCAGCCCTGCAGGGATCACCCGCTGCCCAGTTAGCAGCAAAAAAGGTTCTGAAAAGAATCAGAAAGTTGAAAAGAAAAAGGTTTCCAGTTTCCTACTTTACTTTCCATGTTCGGATGACCTGAAGTCATCTAAGGCAATGATGATAAAAAAAAAGAAAAAAAAAAATCTATGGCATTTTCTTAAGGGATGGATTATTTTTAGCCATGGAGATCTAAAGTTCTCTCCAAGTTCCTGAACTTTCATAACTTTTCTTCACTAAGGAGCTTGACAGCAAAGCAGGTTCTCTTTTTTTTCAAGTTTTCAACTGATCTAATTAAAATATGCAAAATCTGCCTTTCTGCACAATGACAGAAAACACATTTTTTCAGCGAGATAAAAGACTGAAATGTCTGAATGTTCCAGAGGCTTCACTTCTGAGGACAACTGACAGCTCCCCTTTCCATTTTTAGGGCTCAGCAACTGTCCACTTTCTGGTAAAGAAATGGGAAATAATTTTGTCCATTTTACTTGTTCCTGTTCTTGAGATTACTGGCACCGGACAGCTTTTGTGACACAAAATGGGTTGTCAGTGCTCCACTGGGCCTGATTCTGATTGACACCAGTGCCACCAGGCACTGCCAGAGCTTGGTGGACATGGAAATCTGGTCCTTGATGGTTCATTGGCTTCAGGTGGCTCCAGAGGAACAAATTCCCAAATGGGATAGACCTAGATAGCCTTCGAAAATGGAGTTTGGGTCGGCATGGTGTTTCAAAAATGACACTGCTTTTTAATCACCTGCATGGGTGGGATTTTGGGGGGTCTTTTGCATTGCTTTTTCAGTGAACTTTCCCTGCTGCACCTCTGCCCTGTTCCCCTGCTCACATCACTCAGAAAGTCAGGCTGCGGAAGTCCCCCCTATGTTTTCTCTACACAATAACCAGAGGCTTTTGCTTTAATTTTTTGTCTCACTAGAACTATTTTCTGTCTGTAATCTGAACCTAATCTTGTCTGCTAAAGGGACTCTCTCCTTGGGCTCGAGGCTGTTCCCTGGCAGTAAATTCAGCTCATCCCACTGGAACAGGGACGTCATTTACAAAGCCAACTGCACCCACTCAGCACGTACCCCTAGAGACAGTGCCGTGAAACCCCTGCAGCAGCCCCTCACGTGTCCCAGCCCTTGGAACTCAACCCCAATCCCTGAAACACAGGTTGACTGGACCCGAACAGGGAGAACATGATTTTGTGTTCTTGGACTGACACAAAACACAGGCAGAAGTTTTGAATAAATGATTTGCTGTGAATTATTTACTCAGCTCCGCTCAGAACCTCAGAGGACAGGGAGGGCAGCTCAACATTTGCACCATAAAATATTGAGTGGACTCCAGTGCTGTTTGCAGGGGCAGAAGAATTTGTCCCAATGCTGCGACTGGTTTAGGTGGTGCCTCCCCGGCAGGGGCAGGGCTGCTGCTGGGCTCTGGCACTTGGAGCCACGGAGCCTGGCATTGTCTGTGTCATATTTTTGTGCCCCATTAAAGCTGTGGTTGCATTTCTCCTCATAGGTGGCCTCATCTCCGTCACACTCCAAGTGGTCCCTGTGCACAGGCTGCAGTAAGTAAACTCTTTCCTCAAGGGAAGCATGAGCAAGGTACAGCAAATTCCGAGTGAGAGCATGTGTTACTCATCTTTTAACAGTATCACAGCAAAATTTAGGAGAGTTTGGCAATGATTTTGATCCTTTAAAGGGCAGGACATGGGGTTAATGTGTCTATAGAGCAAATTACAGGCTCTCCTTGAGTGTCAAGACCCAGAGCATGAAGGGTAAGAAAGGCTCATGGTAACACCTACAAAGCTTACACCTGAAGAAGAATTTATTGCTGTGATGTCATGCCCATGACAGAACTGCAGGGGACAGAACTCCCCCGTGGCTGTGGTCCTGCCCATCATGGATCTGGCTGTGGGAATGTCACAGTGTGACCGTGGAGGCAGATCAGCGGGATCTCTCTCCTGGCTAGCTCCATTCAGAGGTCAGTTCCTCTCTCCTGGTCTAAGGAAAATCCTGCATTCAAGCTTGAGGTGCAGAAAGGGGAGAAGTGAACCCCAGTATAACCTGGTGGGGTCAGTGGGAAAGGGAAGGAGAAGAAGTTTCTTTGTCTGGCCATAGGAAGCTATCCTGGCCAGGGAAAAGATCAACACTGGAATTCACTGGATTCATTCTGTCTTTGAAGGAGTTACGAGCCTTGCTCAGTTGTCCAATAGACTTTGACATCCATGAGACAAAGCGGCTGGGAAATGAGGAGGAGATGTGGGCTCAGAGCCCTGAGATGGCTGCAGAGTTCAGGTGGAGAGCGGCTCCCTGGACAGGGTGTCACCCAGGGCTGTGCTGGGAGGCTCTGATGGCTCTGGGACACTCATGGTTCAACCTCCCGTGACAGGACCAGGCTGGGGGGGGACCAGACCGGGCCCTGAGGGGGGTGAGGGAACTGTGGGTGGGTGGATGTGTGTGGGTGTGCTGGTGTTGGGGGTTAAGCCCAGCCAGCAACAAAGTACAATGAACCACTCACTTCTACACACTCGACAAATGGGATGGGGTGGAAGATTGGAAAGAAGGCAAAACCAGTGGGCTGAAATAAGAACAGCTTAATAACTGAAAAAAATACTATCATCATCATCCAGCTGTAATGAAAAGGCAGATAACAAAAGGGAGACAGGATTAAACTAAGAAGGAAAAGTGGTGCACACACAGTCCAGCATGGACCACTTGCTGACAGATGTCCAGCCTGCCCCCAGCAGTGATCAGTGACCCTGGCCAGTTCCACCAGCTCCCATACTGGGCAGGACACCGTGGTATCCCTTTGGCCAGTTCAGGGTGGCTGTCCTGGCTGTGCTGTGTCCCGGCTACCTGCATGTCTCTTCCCATGGGACACTGCACAGCCTTGGCTTGGAGTGAGCCCTGCTCAGCCACAGCTACAACACCGGGGCGTGAGCAGCACAGTCCTCACCCAGCCCAGCCACAGCTACAACGCCGGGGTGTGAGCAGCCCCCTGCTCACACTGAGCCCAGCCACAGCTACAACGCCGGGGTGTGAGCAGCCCCCTGCTCACACTGAGCCCAGCCACAGCTACAACGCCGGGGTGTGAGCAGCACAGTCCTCACACTGAGCCCAGCTCACGGCCCTGCACCAGATGCTGGGGAGAGAATTAACTCCGTGCCCAGCCCAAAGCAGTGTGGGTGCGGCTGTGAGGGTGTGTTTGTGAATGGGAGTGTGTGTGTGCGTGTGTGCGTGAGGGGTGGCTGTACCTATGCGAGGCTGTCAATGGAGCAGGGATGTGGCTGAATGTGTGAGGTGTGGCTGTGCCCACACTTGAGCGGGGTGTGTATTGGGGGGTTGTGTGTGTGTATGCGGGGGTGTTTTGGGTGTGTGTATGTGTGTCGGTCTGTGGGGTGTGTGTCTCGTTCTGTGGGGTGTGTCTCGCTGTGTGGGGTGAGTGTGTCTCTGTGTGGGGTGTGTGTGTCTCTGTGTGGGGTGTGTGTCGGTGTGTAAGGGTGTGTGTCTCGGTGTGCGGGCTGTCTGTGGGTGTACCGGGTGTGTGTGTCGCTGTGCGGGGTGTGGGTCTCGCTGTGCTGGGTGTGTGTGCTGGTGTGTAGGATGTGTGTCAGTGTATAGGGTCCGTGTCTGTGTGTCGGTTTACAGGGTGTGTGTCTCGTGTGCGGGCTGTCTGTGT
>WBMY01017025.1:123647-248431 GCA_013397315.1 Donacobius atricapilla
GGACTGGACGGGATGCGGGACTGGACGGGATGCGTGGCCGCGCTCCCCACGGGAGTTGCCGGCAGCACCGGGACTCGCATCCCGAGGGACGGTGCTGGATTCTGTCTGCCCTTGCCGTAAATGACAGCACGCATCGAGCACCGGCACCCTCGCGGAGCGGGTTAAATGCCGGTTTCAATTGTTATTCGGGCAGCCCTTGACCTGGCTGAGTCGTCTGGGTGACCCACGTGCCCTCAGCATGGGAAAGGTGACGGTGATACTGGAGGGATGTTCTCTGCTGTGATGCTTGCCGAAGAAAAATTGCCTTTTTTGTCGACCCCCCTTTGAACTACCAGGCATCTCGCAGTTTATAGTGTGTCAGATCCCGCAGGGGAAAAAAAAAAAAAAAAAAGAAAAAAGGGCTGATTTTCAAGACTCTTCATAAGTTCATTTGTTTACTATGGAGCCGTGACTTCAGTGGTCTCTTTGGTATAAAAACATTCTGCTTGTGTGATATTTTTGGTGGCATTGACAACAGATTTGTTAGTCATGGTTATGAATATGGTAATGTGCGAGTCTCCCATTAAATTCTCCATGCTCTAAGGTAACATGGTTGAACAGTCACATACCAGGTCTTGCATTCTCGAGCGGCATCTCCGAATTCTCAGTCTGTCTGATCACTTCTTAACTTTTCCTCTGTGTTGTAAGAAATGTGTGATCCTTCTGCCGGTGAGATGTAAACCCTAAGTTTTGTGCCTGGTGCTCCTCCATGCTAGCAAGCTTATGTAATGCAGTGCCCTGTGCGGAATGCAAGAGGTGATCAGGGAGCAAAGAATATCCCGAGTATGAAGGGACTCACCGGGATCAAAGCTGCAAGGAAAGATTTTTGGGAAGAGGATTGTCTTTGTGGTGGCGGCGCCTCTGTGTGTGTGCCTGTCCCCACGGGAGAGCTGAGCGGGGTTTTTCTGTTCAGAGGACATCCTGCCTGCTCCTGGGCAAGGCTCTCGGTCTTCTTCGGTGTTGATTGCCTTCTCCTTAATGATGGCATATCCTGTGTCACTGCTTCCCAGGGCTCCGTGAAGCTGCTCAGAAGCCCCTGAGAACACTTTCCAACCAGGCAGGTACTGTGTAAATGCAAATTACTGTATTGCTGCTTTAAAAAATGCTTTTCAGAAGTTAAAGAGGTATCTTTAGGCAGTTGATTTGGATTTGTAGCCAAATGCCTGTTCAGGGAGCTCCAAAGCAGACTAAAGAAACTGGGTTTTGACTAATACTCCCTCGTAAAGAAATCTAGTGTTGTTTCTCGAGAAAAGGCAGAAAAGCACCCCGCAGTCGGGTGTTATCAGATGTGTCACTCTTGTTCGGGCCATGAGTATTCGCTCCCAGTTTCCCTGCATGTCACTTGTCAGTAATTATCAGAAGAAATGCTTCAGCCCCAGACTCTTTTCTGGATGAAGACATGAAGGTGCTTCCCCTGACCGTGACATCCCCGGCCCGCTGTGAGCCCAGTGCTCTCTCTTTGCTGTTCCATCTGGTTGTACTTCTATTCTCAGGATCAGCAGGGATCAATAAATACACTGTCAGCTAGGTGCAAGCCTTCCTAGGCAAGAACTGTATACCTCAGATACTGCTACAGAGGACATTTCTAGAATTAAAAGTAAACAAAAAGGTTGAGGTGCTGGTTTGGTTTAGTTTGTTGGGGTTTTTGGGGTTTTTTTTTGGTTTTTTTTTTTTTTTTTTGTAAAGCGGTGAAGAGAAACTAGATGGAAAAGGACTTGAGCTTGAGACTAACCTCTGATCAGTCTTAATATATCTTGCAAGTGCATAGAACATTAACAGGATTGCTTATTTTTATTACTGGGCTTCTGAGAGAATGATTTCTATTTTAATGTGCATCGCTTTCACTGTAGTGTATTGAAATCTCACTGGTTTTGTAATATGTTTTTTAAAAGGTGTTGTTACTTTTCATAACCTCGTTCTGCTTTGGTAGAATCTCTGAATAGCTTCTAGAATTGCATTAAAGGTAATGCAAAGCTCAAAATTCTTTGATCAGCTTGCTTTCTGTAAAGATTTATTTCAGGCAACCTTAAAAAAATCTTTAGAATGTCAATTCTGAGGTCTTTTCATGTTGTGGATTTAATAGACAAGGTACTGTCAGCTGAGCTATGAGTCTTGCTAAGAATATGATTACGTTGTTTTTGAGAGATGTAGTTCTTGAAAACATACCTTGGAGAAGAAAATTCACAATAGCTATGTGCAAATAATTTTTTTTTTTCTACAACAGATGGAAGAGCAGTCAAGGGTGGCTAAAATTAGTTTGAAACAGAATAGATTATTCCTACTAGTACAGTAGTATAATTTGTACAAAATGAGCCAAATCCTACTAATTGTTACACTGTAACTGGTGTAAATATAGAGTAATTTATTTGCCTGGATTCTCTCCTTCTTTAGGAAGAAATGCAGAACACAGGGGATTATGAGGCTGTTGGATTTTGACATGCTTGCAAAAGTCAGTTTTTCCTGAAACCCAGTGGCAGAATATGGCCCCCCACTCTCATCTTGACAACAGCATAATATTCACTCCCTGAGACTCCAGTTCCAAATTTGCTGTAATGTGATTGTGGGTAGAGGGTTGCTGAATGACTCAGATGAATGTAGCTCAGAGTAAACAAACATGTAAATCATTTCTGGCTAGAGACAGAGAAAGGAAAACATGAGAAGAGCAGAAAAAAGCCAACCTGCAGGATGAGACATTTATAAATTCATGTGTAGCAAGGATCACCAAGTTCAGCACAGGGTGCAGCCATCAAAAACTGGGGTATGGATTTGCCGTGGTCTTTTATCTCTGGAAGTGAGAGGCACCTGTACGGAGTGAGTGCCCAGATGCAGGCATCGCAAAAGAGCAGAGTTCTGCAGTTGCTTGGGCTGACAGCGTGGTACAAAGGTGGGCAGGTTCATCTCAGCGCCTGCGTTTGGCACGTTTCAGAGGGTGAGAGCTGGAACCCGCTGTGCTGCCCGTCCCAGAGAGACAGGGTGCTGCCAGGGATGGATGTCAGTCTCTACAATGTCCAGTTCGGGGGGGAAAAAAAATAGCACAAGCTAGGAAATGATTCCTGAAAGTTTCTGAAGCTGAGATCCTGGCGAACAATGTGGGACTGGTATGAATAACTGCAGAAGGGTGCAGATCCAGTGTGTGGTTCAGATTAAGAAGCGCCAGAGCAGGTCAGTGGCTTTTAAGCAGCTGTGGGTTTCTTAGCTAGACAAGCACTAAATCAGGGCAAGGCAAAGGCTGCTCTCAGCTGCTTTTCCTGCCAAGGGAGGTGGCCAGTAGCACAAATCACTGCAACAGAGCATCGTGCCAGCCAGCTCCTCTTGGATGCCCAGGCCCAGTGCAGTTAGAACTCGGGGGAGGAGGGAGCTGTCCCTGTGTGAGGGAGCTGCAGTGGCTGGAAAGCTGGGGCAGGGTTGTTACTCCTTTCAGCTCTCTGCGCGATTCCGCTTCAGTGTGTTTTCAGGGTAAGTTAGGTTAAGTTCCCTCTTGGGGAAGCAAGGAATGTGCTGGCATCCAGAGTTGAAATGAGGAGAGCCGGGGCTGGTCCCCTCCTGCTGCTGCATGAGGATCAGTTCCCTGCAGCTCTGCCTCCCTGCTGGATAACCTGCCTCTTGTTCTGGCCGCGTTTATCATCGTGGTAAAGAGGCTGCTGTGTTGTTGTGTGGAGTTCTTCAACATGAAAGTTGTGCTCTTCCTGAGATTTCTTTGCCTTGGAAAGCAGTGAGTAGTCCCTAAGTGAAGTGTGGCTGTAGGTATGGCATCCCTGCAGTGTTTTCTGTGAGGTGATGGTGGGTAAAGGGGAGGAACTGGAGACACAAGGAGTATTTCTCTCTGCGTACAAGTAGCAGGTAGACTTGGGTCCTCATTTTCTCCATTTTTTATTTTCTTTAGAGCACATCAGGTTTTATATGGTGCTGGTCACAGTGGCCATGATAGGAGACTTAGGCAGCAGGATAGTTTCTACTCATGGGAATGATGGGTGCTTCTGTTAGCTCGTTAGACACGTATTATTATTTATTCTCAGCTCAGTCTCTGGATTCAAGCCAGGAAGCTGCTTTGTCCTTATTCCCTTCTCCCTTCTCTCCCTCTCTCTCCCTCTTCACGTGCAGTGAACATGTTCCAGTGAGAACTGAAGCAATTTCCTGGCCCCTCTCACGTGTCCTGCATCCCTTTTTTCATCCTTAGAGAGCAATCTGATTCACTGTTTGGGCAAGACTGGCTTGAGCACCTGAATAGAGTCAGATAGGTTCCCTATCATGTCTGCTAATTAAATTGTAATGCTCATTACCACAGGATACTGTGGAGGGCAAAAGCATACGCAGGTTGAAAAACACGAGGCAAGTTCACAACGCAGAGAGAGAGGAGAGGAAAGATGAAGGTCTGGGTGTAACCTCTGGCTCCCTGGAATTGCCAGATGCAGGGAGAGTGCAGAAAGGCGCCCAGACTGCTGCCCATCACCAGAGATGGCATCCTGGGATAGAAGGAACATGGACTGAATCCATTCCTGTGTTCTCCCAGCTCTGACATGCACAGCTTGCTAAAACAGCAATTCACTTTCTGCTCAGTAAAACAGAGAGGGAGGGATAGAGCTTATGGAATAGTGTTTATTGGGCATTTTGGTTCCAGAATGATAACCAGGGTAGAGATTTCAGCCTGCTCTCACAGGTATTAATGGATTAACATAGGAAGCTGCAAGAATTTCATAGTGCGAAGCCTTACTGACAAAAGCAGTGAGAGGATGAAGCCCTTTGGGGCTCAGGGCTCTGGCTGGGACAACAAGATGAAATAATTCCTCTCTCTCATTCAGTCTTTGTGTCCTGTTCATGCTGGTTTGTGCAGCATTATGAAATGGAGGTGCTGATCTCTTACTTAGCCTGGAGCTGCAGTTAATGGAAATCTCTGTATTACGTGTATTGGGGTATTTGAAAGTTTCCAAGTGGAAAGACCTCCAGGTTTATAAAATCGTCCTAATGCCCTAAAATTGTTCATAATAGGAACAAGAGGAATAGGGATTGCTAGGATGTCAGTGCCTTGTGGCCCATTTCCCCTGTGAGGTCAAGTTGGAAGCAGGGATGTGGTCAGTGCCTGAATGGGCAGCGGGCTGTCCCCTGAGGAACTGCTGGGAAGGCTGATTCAAAGAGAGGCATCTGCTGCAAGAGATGGATTTTCTAACTGAAAAGAAGAGGTTATGTGGACAAAGGAAGTAAGGTGTGATCTATGGAAGAGGGCAGGAGAGCACAGAGAGTGTTTGAACAAAAAGATGCAAAGTCCCTGCAGGGGCTACAGTGAAAATCCTTTTCCCAGATCTTTCTGTCCTGTGTAATACCATCAGGGGATCTTCATCTGGGAAGAGCAGACTGAGCCTCTGAAGAATCTTAAAAGTTTGCTTCTGCTGCAATATCTCATTTCTTCAGCAAGAAAACAAAGTTTAACTTTCCTCTCGGGGAGTCCCTGAGGGCCATACCGGAGCTGACTGGGCCCAGTGGCTCCAGAGGGGCTGCTGGAGGGGACAGGGATCCCCAGACGCAGCCCCATGCTCCAGCAGCCTCCTGCTTCCTCGGCAGGGAGAGCAGCTCCTCTGGGGTCCTGGCTGATCCCCCGTGGCCAGCACAAGAGGAGAGAGGTGCCACGTCCCTGTTCCAGACAGACCCTGAGTCCCTCCTCTGTGCCATGGATTTGAGGAGCACAAGCTGAACCCAGACCAGGGCAGGGAGATGCTCTGTAGCTGGGAAAAGGGCTCCAGGCTTCTCAGATTTAAGGTCTAAACCAAGGTCTGAACTTCTGCCTTAAAATGCGCATCTTTGTTTAGCCTGGAGCTCTGTGTTTATGGGGTGTTAGGGCAAATGTTCTGACATTTGTCTGTGGGTTTCTGTGGATGTTGAGCTGATGCCAGGCTTGGAGCGGCACCCTCCCAGCTCTCCTGACTTCTCCCCCAGCCACAGGGTGCCCAGGAGCTCACTGCTGGCATCGCCCTGGGACTGGGAGAGGTTTGTTGTGGTCCTGCAAAGCCGCGCCTGCGCACACCCCGAGCATCTCCACTTCCACATTATCTCCTGCAGCTTTCCCTGCACCCTGTCTGTAACCTAATCAAACAGGCTGAGCAGCTGGTGAGTGGGAGCCTTGCCTGTCAAAGACAGGAGTATGAATATCAGCAGTCAACAAGCCATCACTTCAGCTGCTGGCACAAAGTGGAATCAGGAGGGGTGGGCACCCCTCCCAAAAATAAACCCATTGCTGTCCACAGGAGCCACATGAACCCCTGGGCTGACTGAAATAGTTTGGGAAAAGAAGGGATGAAGAGTGGCTTGGCTGAAAAGAAATGCAGGATGCTGCAGTGGATGAAAGGAAGAGGTGTTTTAGAAGTGTTTTACATACAAGGATTTCTGGACCGTCTCCAGTCCAAAATAGTTCATCTGCACTGGCCATACACCTATGGAGTGGGTCAGAGAACTCAAAGATGAGCACATCTTTCTGGGTTGTCCTCTGATTTTGCCAGAGATTTGAATGTACTCATGAATGGAACAAAACCTAAAATAGGTGGTTTCGTCCTACAAGAGTCTTGCAGATTCCCGGTATGTCACTCCAGTCTTCAAGCACAACAGTCAGCAAGCTCCCAAAGTTTTTAATTATTTATGCAAAGAGGAGCAGCTAGAGAATCCAAGAGGCTGGTAGTTACATCTCTCAGCAGAGAGCTGGGGAAAGACAAGGAAAGGCTGGGATTCAGGCCACCAACACTGGTCTTTCTGTAGGGAATAAAGATCACATTTGTCAGAGTTGTTAGCTCTGCCTGGTCCCTGCTCAGGGACATTTCCAGTCCAAGGCTGAGTTAAATTCTGAGAATTTCTAGTTCTTGCCAGGCTGAAGGGAACTGTGGCTCTGATCAGCCTCTTCTCCCTTACCAGTCCTGGGGCTGGCTGTGGGTTGAAGTGTTGGTGAAAACTGAAGGGCCCTTCTGTGAGCACAGGAGCAGCAGTGGGAAATGAAAAAATTCCCACTGACTTAAGCAAGATTTAGACCTGGGCATGGAGAACAATGTTTTATTTCAGATGTTCTCACTGTCCTCTGAAGGGTTTATTTTCATTCTTTCTTAGGGCATGCTGTGTGATAGCATCAAAATTCAGGGTGAAGCATTAGGGGTGTAATGAAAGAGTGATGTTGCTGTCATGACTTTCTTGTACCTTTTGGGATTAATCTTTCTCTCCTGCAAAACCAGCTGGAAACAAGGCTTGCTCTCCTGTGTCAGTGACCTGTGCAGAGCAGGCCAGTTCAGGACTGTTCTGTGGGTTTGCTTTCTTAGCATCGCAGCCGTTTTTTGCTGCTTCTGCATACAGAGCTTCCCTTCAGTGACCAGAGGTGTGTGTGGAGCAGGGAGAGCTGACTTGTGCCAGTGACCTCTTCCTTCTGTCCCTCCTGGAATGGGGGCCGACTCAGCCCAGAAGTCTGGGCAGGAGTTGAGGCTCAGCCCTCTGGAAGCAGGGAGTTACAGAGGAGGGTAAAAGCGGTGTGTTGTTTGTGTTGTTTCGTGTTGTGACGGGCTGAGGTGAAGGGAACTAAGGAGGTGCTCAGAGTCACAGTGATTCCTGCAGTCCTGCTCCAGAGACCCTCTCAGAGTCCTTTAATCTGGTTATTCTGCTTGGCTGAAGTCCTTTTACTGCCAAACTTGAGGCTGTGAGAGGATCCTGTGCCTGATTGTTCCAACATTTAAACCGGGGTTAGACCACAAACACCTGTCAAATCTCTGCTGTCAGATTAGTCACAGCAACAGCATTGTTACATGGGGTTTTTTTCCTTACTAATGGCCATCTCAGACCCTGATCCAGGTTCTACACATGGCTCTGGTGTTCCTGGATGGAACACGATTTTGCCAGCTCGTAGATTGGTCTTTCATTTTCCGTGATGCCTGTAGGAGATTTTGGGCAGTCACAGGATGTGGTTCTGTTTGACCCAGACACTGATGCTTGAGCCTGAGAGCCTTTTCAAATGCCCTCTGTCCATCCTGGCAAGGTGAGAGCTGTTACACACATCAAGGGTGGCTTTTCCTCCCTTTCCAGGGGATCACCAGGCTTGAGTGGGAACAGCTGGGCCATGCAGAGAGAGCATCCGCACAGCACTGAGGTCTGGTCCAGAGCACGCTCCTGTGCTTAAATATTGAAGTATTATGAAGAGAATGCAGAGTTGGGGGAAAAAAAAAAATCAAATTAGGCTTTTGGTTCTTGTTCACTTCCGGAAAATCTGAAGTATGTTAATGGCATTATTACTGTGCCCTTACTGCAGCTTAAATCGGCTTTATGGATTGAGCCTCTTAGCGTGAAGTTAGGATAGATTAGCAGCATTTCCACCCATTTTACAGGCAAGGAAAGAGAAAGCAGCACACCCGTGATCAGGCAAGATTGAGAAGTCCAAGTCAGGTTTCTTCCTTCCTTGAGGCTGTGCCACACAAAGCTGTCACTGAGTTCAGTTTATTAGCTCAGAAGCAAATGAACAGTGTGCTACAAAAAGCGTGGATTCATGAGGGGCACCATCCTGCTGTGTGGATTTTGTGACGGATGGATTCCCATTTTATTCATCTTTTAAAATCTCAGCACACAGAATGTGCCTTTGTGAGTACTAAATGGGGAATCAAGTCATAAGGAATTGAGACTTCAGAAATGAAAAGTGAAGAGTATGGGCATTTTTTCAGTGGAAGTGAAGTCTTTTATAGGGAAGATCATTTAGAAGTATCACGGATAACTGATGCTGCTCAAAAGTACTGGTTTGTTTCCAAATTAACTAACACACAAGTAGACCTGCTCATGCCTCATTTAAATTCTTTTTTTATCTTGGTTTGGAACCAGACGCCCAATCTAATTTTTTCATCCAACACTCCTGTTTAATCCACATAGATCAATTATCATGATCAAGAGCTGCTGCTAAAGGGAATGTCCTGCACCTGAAAAATGAACTCTGGAAACAGCCTCCTCAGCCTGCAGGATTTTCCTATCCCAGATGGATCTCCTCAGCGCAGTGGAGATGCTGGAGACATGAGGGGTGGTCAAATACCAGGTTTTTTAGTTGGAGCATTTCCATTTTTGTAGCTGTTTGGAACATGACTGCACTTTGCATGAGTGCTTGAATCCCTGAGAGCTGATGGATGCTACAAAGGAATGGGCTGCTCCTGCTGGAAAGCCAGTCATCTGCTGGCATTAGACCAGCCAGGATGTATTTGGAGCACTGCTGACAGTGCCTTTCATGTCTGGGCACCTGGGGAGACCTTATGGGGCAGAAAAGCACAGCTTTAGTTCAAAGGAAATATTAAAACCCAGCAGTGTGTGATTGTGGCAAGAGTGAATCCTGTTGGTGTTTTGTCACAGCCTGGGAACGTTCCATGACCTGAGCATCTTCACCCTCTAGGATGGAAGAAATGAAAAAATTCCCACTGACTTTACCAAGAGTTAGATCTGGGCATGAAGGACAATGTTTTACTTCAGATGTTCTCACTGTCCTCTGAAGAGTTTATTTTCATTCTTTCTTAGGGCATGCTGTGTGATAGCACCAAAATTCAGGGTGAAGCATCCCTCCAGCATCTGCACCCTCCAGGGTAACGTCAAAACAGTCTTTGCAGAGCCCCCTCAATGCTTCCTGCCACCCCACACCCTATTTCTGCACAGAGCTGTACGAGGCACCAGGAGATGGTCCTGTTTTGGTCCATATTTGTGCCTTACTGGGTTCTAAAGCTCCCCCTAAGCGCACCCCCAAGCCCAGCACAGCACTGGTGATGCACGGATAGAGACATACTCCTCATTGTTCTCTTTTCCTCTTTTTTGGGGTGCTGAGGAGAGGGCATAGAGCACAAAAGTGAGAGTGACAATAGACCTAACTCAAAGCTTAGCAGGCTTTGGGGCTGAGAAGTGAGGAAGTTCAGTAGCAGCACGTGGCAGACCCACACTGGTGGCACATCAAATGGGCAGCAGTGCTCAGAGATGCTTTAAGTGCTCCGAGAACTTTGCAGCACCTTCCCTGCTGAGCTGGAGGAGATTTTTAGCTTGGAGTGGCTAGTCAGTGGCATCACAAGTGCAACAAAGCACGAAGGTGTCCAGGATAGTGACTTCTCTTTTCAGTTTTAGCCGTGCAATTAGGAGTTATGTCACTGGAGTCTGCAAGACAAGTGGATCTGCATAAGCAGAGTGAAATTCAGAGTGCACAAAATGCATTTGAAACAATTTGGCTCTGCTCTGGCTGAAGCAAAGTGAAGGAAGAGCATAGTAAATTAATAACTAACACTAGAAAAGAAAATAGGAAGGGAAATTAAAAGAATGGATTGGTCTAAGTGCTTTTGTGCTCCAAGATGACATATAAATATATACAGATTTAATTAGGAGAGGGTTATTTGAAATCTCAAAGCCAACTATCAGCCTCTCACTTTCTCACAATATTTTGTTACAGCCTACTATAAAAAAGGCAGTTAATTAAAACAGATTTATTCATCCAATCAAGCAGGTGCTACAATGAGACAGTGTTTCCAGAACCTGGGTATTTTTGTTCAGTTTAATGGAAATTAATAATACCGTGTAGGAGGTGTCTCTTAACAGGCAATATTCATCCCTGCTTCCTTCGGTGGGTTCAGTGCCTTACCCTGAGCCCAGCAGGCTGCAAACGCTCCCTGAGATGTTGCCCTGCGTGCCATGTGTGAGGAGGGAGGATTTCCCTGTGATTTTGCTGGTTGCAGGGCTGCAGTTGCTGGTGCTGCTCGCTCAGGCTTCGCTCTCAGGATTTGCAGCCCGATGCTAATGCAATCCCTGAAGCGGAGTCACCTTGAGCTGGCATCTCTCAGCTTATGCAGGTGCAAACCTGCTGCTGCTGCGCTGCAGCAGAGGTGTCCCTGCTGCTCTGAGGCAGCCCCAGGGCAGGAGCAGCTTTGGGAGCTGCCGTGGTCAGCGCTGTGTCTAACACGGCACAAACCCGAGTGGACAATCCGGGATTTTTCCCCCAGGGAGCGCTGGGGTGTGCATCCGTGTGTCTGTTTAAGTGGCATCACCTTCTCCAGGCTTTAAGGAGGACGTTCTTGAATTATGTTGAACACTTTGTGGCACTTTTGCCCTCACTGGGTGGCATTATCTGGTGCGGTGCTGGTGTGTATTTTGAGCAGATCAGGCTGTAGCATCTTTGGCACAAGTGCAGCATCCCCAGAGCTGTTGCCGCCCCTCGTTTTCGTTCATAGAAAGCTGAAGTCCAGAAAGAAACTTGGGAAACATATGGATAGCATTTGATTTTTTTCCCACCTGAAATGCCAGCCAAGTGACATTTGTTGTCAGTCACAGTGTGACAGCCCAGACTATCCTGCTCAGGGTTTGCAAGGGGCCTCAGGAGCTCTCCTGAAATACAGGGGAATTCCTGGAGGAGTCCAGCTTCTTTCATCCAGCCCCCTCACTCCTGTAGCTCCCCTGGAAGGTGATCCATGGTTTCTGGGCTAAGTGCGCAGGGGTTTGGGGCTGGCAGGATGATTTGCTGAGCAGGTTTTTGGCTTCAGAGGGTGTCTCACTTACAAGTGGGACACTGTTTGCTTCACCTGACCCAGCACATTCAGAGTGAGTTCGAGTGCTGCTGTCATTAAAAGCACCACATAAAGCTCAAAGTACAAATAAAGGGAAACTGGCTAATAATCCTCATATTAAAAAAAAAAAATCCCACCAAAACCAGTTTTGAGGCCCAGAATATACCCTTAGCAAAATATTTTGATTTTGCTAAGGAAAATAAATCATCCATGACTGAGCGAGGGTGGACTGTTCTGAGACACCTCAGGGATGAATTAAAATCCAGAGTACTGGGAGGAAAAATAAAGACTTGAGGTAGAGAAGCATCTGCAACTTGGAATCCCTCCAAATTGCACACTGTGAATAAACGGCTCTTGGAGCCTCAAGGCCTGGCCTTGGGGATGGGACAAGGGCTGCACTGCCCTCCTCCCATGGCAGCAGCTGGAGACAAGCAGGATTGAGGGAACAAATGCAGCAGTGACTGGTGCAGGGTGGGATGCACGGCAGTCGCCAGGGTCAGGCAGGTCAGCAGCAAGCAGCACCTTTAATTATTTTAAGGTAGAGCTTGGAGCAAAAGCAGGAGAGAGGGAAGAACTGTCCTCACCATAATCATATGGGTGGAGCCCACGTGGCTTCTAGCCCTCCTCCTCTTCCTCGTGGAAATCCAGGGGAAACCAGTGGGGAAAAAAAGCAAATTGGTGTGTTCAAGTAACAATGCACTAACAAACACAAAATGCTTGGATTCCTCCATAGGGGATCCTTTCTAAGCTGGCATGGAAAGAGTTAATTGCAGGAGACGCTGAGTATGTCTTTTAGGAGAAATTCCTCAGTGCACAAGGATTGGACTGAGACATGTAAGAGCTGCACCAAGTCTCTCTCCAGCTGGAACACACCTTGTAAGGAGAAGGGCCGACAAAAGATGAGTTCCTTGCCCTGGGATCTGTGGGATGAGCAGTGGCAGCAGCATCCCTGGCTCACTGTGGGGAGAAAGAAAGTACTTGTGCTCACAGAGATGGAGCCAAAGAGGTGAATAGCTGACCTAGCACTACCCAAAATCAGGGCATGGCTGGTGCCTGTAGTTTTCCGTGCTTGCCTGTGTGAAAGCTGGGGAGAAGGTGGGTGTTTGGCTCCGTTCTGCAGGGGCTGCCCAGGAGAGCAGTGTTTGTGCTTGTCAGACGTGCTTGCTGCTGCTAAAATCCACTCCACTGTGTTCTGATCAGAAACCAGTAAAGGTGGACCTGAGCTGCAGTTCTGGGGAACAGGAGTCCAACCTGGGCCAAAGGCAGGTGAAGAAAGCAAATAGAAAATTCGGCCTAATGAATTTAAGACAGAATTGGAAAGAGGTCGTCACTGGCAGCAAGATCTAGCTAAGAAAACAAAATGCAAGTGCTCCTCGGAGTGCTGGAGAGGACGGGAAAGTTGGTGCTGATCTGGCTCCCCACTGGAGAGCAGGGCTGGCAAAGGTAATTAAAGAGCAGGGGATGGAAATCTCAGAGAAACAGGCTGAGGAAACTGAGGAAATTTAGACAGGCTGCAAGTACTGTAACACTAAACAAAAAGCAGGTTCCTCCTGGCACTTCAAAACACAGGCCCCAGGGAATATAACCTCAGTGCACTGAGAAGAATTCGGCCTAAGTTCATCAGAGTAAAAAATTAGTTTTGGTTTGGTTTTTTTCATGCATATAGAGGTAATTACCTACTAAATACAAACCCATTCCTTTAGTATAGTTACAGAAAGAGACCTGAAAAATGAGGTTTTGAGGAAATTGTGAACCTGAATACTTTCGGTGAATCCAAATTAAGTCTGGTATGTAATTAAGCTAGCAGGGATGCAGTGAAATCCTAAAGAGTCAACGAATTAATTTTAGATTTGTGACAGAAGCAAGATCAGACTCAGTATTTTAATCAAACATACAGTCTGTCTAGGAACAGCTCAGAATTCGAGGAAAGTCCCAATTTTCCCTCGTGATGATGCATGTAACATGTCTTCCACGGATATTATTTCTGCAGTAATTTTTGCTGTTCTTCTATGAAAACTAGATTGTGGGTAATAAAATTTAATAGACAATGTTCAAGAATGCTAACAGCTAATTACATGAACAAGGAAATGTGTAAAACTAACCATAGAGCTTGAAATGATGGAGCTGTACATGGTCATTATGCCAGTGCCCGTTGAAAGAGTAAGGGGAAAAAATCCCCAGGTCTTCATTTAATATCTCTGCCAGCTGCTTGTTATACACGCTGGGTTTAGCTCTTTGTATCTGTATTTTAATCAGACACTTTATCTGATTTTCTGTATCTGGAAAGAAGAGTGCTGACATTGAAGAAGAGAGTGTGCAATGAAATTTATTGAAAATAGGAAGAAGCAAAAAATGAATTCTAGGAACAGAACAGGTTCCTGTCACGGCAGTCAAGAGCAGGTTGTGCTTGCTTGCAGGCACCAGTGGTGCCACACACCCTAAAACCAGATGAGAGGAGCAAACTGAAGTGCAGGTATGAAAAGCTGCTTGCCCAGAAAGGCAGGGGAACAATCCCCAGTTTGCCACGTCACTGGGATGGGACTGTGGGATGGAGCAAGTGCTGCTGCCGAGAGTCCCAGTGAGAGCCCTGATCACTTTTCAACCCCAGGGAAGCTCTCGGGCACCTCAGGGATGTCACCCACAGCTTATTTTGCCACATGTGATGGGGTGTGCTCCCTAACAGACCCCGTTCTGTGCAAGGGGCTCTGAAGGGCCTGGTGTGCACATCTCGGGCATCAGAAACCAAAGTCCGGCAGAGCTGGGCACTAATCTCATTTCCAGCACATTAATTCTGCTTGTTTTGCCACAGGCCTAATGATGTGTGAGGGACTGGGCTGATGCGGTTGTGGCTGCTTTCCCCAGCCCTCCTGGGAGCTGTGGAGGAGTGAAAGGAGGAGGAGGAGGAGGAGGAGGAGGACAGAGCCTCCCGCAGGTGCAGGAGCAGCTCAGCCTGGCACTCCTGCCTCAGCCCGTGTCCAGAGCTGCTGCTCTGCAAACAGCCCTGCGGAGGGAGGATGACATTTTGAACGCTGTGCTCACAGCAGGACCTGGTTCAGAGACCAGCAGTGGGGTCAGGCTGAGCAAGCAAAAGCTGGAAAAGTAACACATGCCAGGTGAAACCATGTCCAAGTGATGTCTGACATCTGCAGTGGTCCCTCCAGCAGAGTTCCTTAAATTCTCTGCCTGTTTCCTGTGTTTCAGTGAACACCTTAACCATAGCTCACTTCTTGTACGAGTTTTATTTATGTAGCTCCTTTTAGGTGGGGCAAAATAGGTGGGAGTGTCTTCAAACACCACCCAGGCATGGAAGTAAAAGCGATAATAAGGAAAATAATACAAACTGGTAACTTTCCATCTCCTCGCCTGCATAAGGATTGGAATTGTCACCAGCAGTGATCGTGCCCCGGGGTTAAACCCCTCACTGAGATGGATGGGGCTGTTCAAACCTCTGTAGGCCCTTTTTTCCTTTCCAGGCTGTTTGCTAACTCCTGTAGTTGTCTAAGCATCAGATACCTGAATTCTGAGACCCTCCACGGCCACAGGATGGGAGCTTTCAGCTGAAGAAGCAAGAGGAAACCAAAAGAAAACGAGGATTTGAAAGAACAGTGCATGTCAGAAGAGACCAGGCAGTGCATCATCAGTGCACATCTGCTGCTCCACTGCCTTGTTTGAGGGAAAACACCAGCAGGGAGGTCTCACTCTGCACTGCAGTCTTCCACAAGGGGTTCAGCTGTCAGTGGTTAAGGCGTGGAGTGGAATGAGGCTCTTTACTGTCCTGGATATTCTCTCAAAAGTTGGAGGTGTCTCCTGCTTAGGTTTCCTTAGAAAATGGGGGTGATGGTGCTTGCTGTTTTTCAGGGCTCCCTAACCAGATGTGTCAGCAGGCAGGGATTGGCAGGAGGAGGGCACTTTGAAAATAGGGATTTGCAGGAGGAGGGCACTTTGCAAATAGTGCCTGTCTGGTGATACCCACTTTTTTTGCATTTCTGTCTGTAGCCACAGTTATGATGACCGTGCTTAAATAAAGTTCTCTAGTGTGCAGCATGTTTTCTCAGCTGCTTTTAAGCTCAGCGTGGCAGTAATAGAGGTGTCTTGCAGCAGAGAAGCTTCAGCAGGCCTTGGCTGTTAAGTAGGCCTGTCCAGAAATGCATTTCTCCTCTGCCAAAAGTGGTGTTAAATTGGTGGCTGCTTTATTGGATTGAGTCAGAGGGATCCTCTGTCGCTCCATGTGAACAAGGGGGCGATGATATCTAGCTGGAATGATTTAATGGACTTACAAGATTGCCTTCATGGAGAGCACCAGCGATGCCTCTGCACTGTGCTGGCTGAGTGATAACACCCTTTTAGCTTTATAAATAGCAGAGCAGGCAAGCCCTGAAGTGTGTGGGCTTGAGTCAGTGCACAAGATGCCACAGTCACCCCGACCTGCTACCAGAGCAGAGCACAGACACATCCCTCTCTGCAAGGATCATAATGGGTTTTTTTCCCAGCCAGGAAAGGACTTCGGAGGAGGTGCAGTGGCCTGCAGAGAAGGTCTGGCATCCTCAAATGAAGCAGCTCCCAGGAAATGCTCGTGGCCCCAAGCCTGGCAGAGCTCCAGGAGTGTTTGGACAATGCTGTCAGGGATGCACAGGGTGGTATTTTTGGGGTGTCTGTGCAGGGCCAGGATTTGGGCTGGTTGCTCCTTGTGGATCCCTTCCAGCTCTGGATGTTCTATGACTCTGCGTTTCTGTGGTTCTAGTACTGCCAAGCCCGTGGGCTCCAAGGCCTGTTTCTCCCCTCTCGGTCCCACATCTCAAACCTGCAAACTTTGTCATAAAGTTAGGAGATTTTTAAACCCAGAGAATTTGGGACACTTTCTGTCTGGTTTCTGCATCAATGAAGTTCACTCCGTGACTCACACTCTTTACTTCACACCCCAGAGGCTAGAAACTTTTTTTTTTTCCCCCAGAAGAACACATTCTCATATAATTATTGAACTTCCAAAGCTGAGGGCTGAAAATAAACCCCAGCAAGTGTGGCTAGACTCCCAGGGAAGTGACAAGCATGGCATGACTGTAATCTAGTCTAGTCGTGCAGACTGTGAGCAGCTAGGGGAGCACACAACCCTGGGGAAAGCTGCTCTCCTGGGGTGAAACAGCTCCTTGATACTGCTGAGAGTGATGCTGCTTCCATGGCCTGCTCCTTGGTGTGGTTTATCCTCAATCTCAGCCTTAATGCCAAAACAGTTGCTTTCAGAGTCACTTTAGAGCCACTTTGCAGACAGTGCAGTGCTGCTCCCTTGGCAGAGATCAGTATCTTGTGAGCCATCTGTCCTGTAAGAAACAATGCTGCCTTGTCAGGGAGATGGTGAGAACGATATCCTACACATTGTAATCTGCGATTTAGCAGCTCCACGCAGACATTCAGGAAAGACTGGCAGCAGAAAAAGCACAGCTTCTATCAGGAGTGCACAGGCAGGGAGAAACCTCCGGCAGCCAGGGACGTTGTGCAGGTAGCCGTTGTTTGGGTCAGTGAAGCAATCAGTCCGCTTTCTTCTTGGCAGGTTCAGTGCTCCCCATCCCTTTCACCTGCAGTAAATCACAATTTTGGTGCATGACTGCCACGATCTGACCTGCGGTTTAGGTAGAAGGCAGGAATAAACCAGGTGTGCAAAGCAATGTTGGGGGAGAGCAAAGGAGAATTTGGTGAAGCTGTGGGTGCGTGAGGAGGAGAGCTCAGCTCCTGCCTTGCAGGGAGCACAAATTGTCCCCTGCCTCGTTCCTTCGCCAGAGCTGTGACTCTCCTGCCCGGCAGAGGAGGCTGAGGGACACGCAGAGCACAGGACAGGGACAGGGCTCTGTGGCACGCCAGGAGCTCCCAGCAGGTTCCAGACACTGGTTGTGAGGATGGCTGGAAGGGAGCAGCACAAGGAGCATTTACAGAGCCTTGGAGGGGAGAGATCAGCACCAGGAGGGGAAAAGAAAACTGGTGGAGGCATCTGAGGTAGTGACCACCTTGGGGGTGATGCTCATTTAACTGCGAGATCCTCCTCCCAGCAGAGGTCAGGCAGAAAAGGAGAAAGTGAGGCTGTATCAGAAGAGACTTGAGAGGGAGAAGAAAGGAGAAAGGAGAAAGGGAGGACAGGACATCTCCTCAAGAGAAAAAGTAATGGTCTGTGAATCCAACAGTTTAGATGGACCCCAGGGGCAAGGTATTTGTTAACTGTTTTCTTTTTAGGGTTTGCAAAACATTAATATTTTAAGTAGTTTATTCTTCATTAGCATAATTAAGAATACATAAGTCTAAACTCGGTGAAAACAGAATTAACAAATTAGCAGGTGCAGGAATTTGGAAGCAAGAGGTTTGGGAAAACAGAGCTTGCAAATGTCGGCATTAAATAGAGCAGGGAAATCGTGCCAAGCCTTATTTATGGATTTGTGCATTTCCTTTTCCTGGGCCCACTCCTGCAGCCAAGGAGTGCGGCTCAATTTAAACATGAACCCCCTGCAGTTATACTGTAGCTGAGCCTGAACCCCAGAGCATATAAAATAAAACCCTTCTGAAGAGAAGCTGATGAGCCTCACCTCCGATGTCTCTTGAAAGCTGAGGTGTCTTGAATCAACACTTAAAAGGGAAGCAAAATGCAAAATTAATTCTAGAAGAAAATGGGAGAAATTTTTAGAATAGTATCTTGATGAAGGGAAATACAAAAAGAAAAAAGCAGTGGCGTTAAGGAATACTGCTGACAAAGGCTTGGGGGAGGGAAAAGGCATCCTATGCCCATGTGAGAAGTTCCCCTTAGGAAGACCAAGAACTGATTTCCAAGATCACGTCCTGCAGATTTTTCAATGTGTGACAGAGTAGCCCTGTGGGATATTTAAAATAAGGTTTTTCCCTGGTAATATAGGACATTTCTAGTTTTTATCATCACTTGCATGGGACAAAACTACTGCACTCCAGACTTCTCTGGCACTGGGCTCGTCTCAACAGGCACCAAAGAACTGTTACACCTCTTAAGCTATATATAATATATGTGTGTATCTCTAGTTATGGGGTATCCTGCCCAGTTATCACTTGCTGTCACAAGGATGAAAAAAATAACTTAAGTTTTGCTGCAGATTTCTGGTTCATACAACATGAGGATGAATGCTGTCTGTCCTTTTAAAAGGCCTTTTAGTCTGTGGCTCAAAAGGTCAGGGTGTTATTGTTGGTGGCCAAAGGGCACAAGGTAAGTATGTCAAAGATTAAGGAATAACGTGGTTACTCCTACAAATCTCTGACCCAAATCTCTGACTTTACTGGAATGATTTGGAGGTTGAATAAGCAAGTTTTATACTGCAGCTGCTACTCAGGAGCCTTTTAGGGCGTCGGTGGGAGCAAAAACCTCATTCTATGCATTCCCTCGCTTTGAAGCAGTATAACAGTGTTACTCCTCTCCCAAGCTGCTTTATGTCTGTGCAGCATTTTTGGTGTCTCTTGGATTTGCCTGCTTGGTACTCTTGAGAACAACATTTTTCCACCTAAAATGAATGTTTTTTTACTGCCTGCAGCCTTTCTGTGGGTCTTCAGAAACTGTCCAGTCTGCAGTTCTAGGCTCTTTCTGAGCTGTCTTAATGAACTAGGATTTGGCTTTGCTCCTCTATTTTATCTGCAGACTGTTCTGTTTATTCTCACTGTCAGGAGGAGCTCACTCACACTTTTTTCTATGAAGATTTCTCTTTTCTGGATGGCATTTCCACCTGCCCATAAAGCACCCTGCTTTACTGCCCAGCCAAGGCAGTTGTTTTGTCCAGGGACTGTGAAGGATGTGGTGACCAGGGCTGACTTGTGCAAAGCCACAACTGAGACCAATTGTGGCTGCCCTGCAATCTGTAATGCTCAGCCTCCAGCCTTCTAAAATCCATTCAGAGAGACCTTTTGCTTGTGGAAATGTTTCTCTTTCTCAGCTCTACAACCATCTGGGTGGCTCAGATTGTGGGATTTGGTGGTGAGGTGTGCCTGAACTAGGCAGGGTCCAGCGTGATGAGGAAGCTGCAGGGAAAGGGGACTGAGAGCTGCATTATCTGGAGCCCGTGAAGGAGATGTAATCTTCCCATACCAAGCTGTGCTGTATTTAAATCAGTCACCTGCTCTTAACTACTTCAGATATTTGGATTTTTCAGATTTTTCTTCCTCTGTCTGGAAGCCCCTAAAAAAAAAAAAAAAATCCAAAACTTTTTTTCTCCTGTGAAGGTTCTAGAACTGGGAATTTTCTGGAAGCTTGTTCCCTTTCCACAGAGTGCAGGCACGCAGTGACTGCCAGGCACTAGCAGCCTCACGGGAGCAGGGTGGCTGCTCCTTGCCCACCCAGTGCTCTCTGTTTGGCCCCATTGTTCAGACAACTGAAATGCAAGTGGGGCAGCAATGCTTGCTGGGCACAGATTTCCTTGTCTTCCTGTCCCCGGTGTTCTGCAGATGCCATGAATTTGGCTTTTAATCCCTCTGTATTTACCGTGGTTTAGAATTAACCTCAGGGAAACAGACTTCACGGGCTTTGCAGGTTTTCATACCCAAAAGGTGCTGCAGGTGAACATAGCATTGTCTGAAACAGCCCTTTGTTTGCAACACACGAGTTTGCCTCTTCCTTCCAAGAACCTCCAGTCGGGTTTGAATGACAGAACTGGGAACAAACCCAGAATGGAGCCAGAGGTAGAGCTCCTGCAGCCTGGAGGCTCAGGCAGGGGCTGCAGGTGATGGATGCTCCATTGCTGGGTCTGACTCTGTTTTTACACAGGTGCCAATGAAAAGAGCCCAGCAGAGCTTGTTCAGAAATGGGAACTGATAGCCACTGATAAATCCACTCATTGCTAGATGAGGAAAAGAGCCTGAACTGTCGCTGTTGGTAGTTCAGAAATTGCTGCCACTGCCTTTTCCTTCCTACCTGGGTGGTTCACTGGCACTTCCAGCTGCGCTGAGGCAGGTCTGACAGTCCATACAGTTCTGCCAGAGACAGTGGTCCCAGATTATCTTGCTGATTGAAGAAATGATGAGCCAGAGTGGGAACAAGCCAAAAAAAAAGGAGGAAAAAAAATTCACTCGTTCAATAGCTGCAGCAGCCAGAGATTACAAGCAGCAGGCACAGCAGCAGTGGACACGGAGCCTGGAGATGATAATGATGCCATGCTACGTTAGTGCTGCATTAGCAGATAAGACAACAGGGCAGCGTGCTTGACAGTATTTCTCAGTTCAGTTGACATCTCTTTTTTGTGGAAAATTAATACAGCCCATCTCAAACAAGTAGGGGACAGAGCAATGACGTCAGACAGACGAAATGAGCTTTCTGTTCTGCCTGCATTTGTAAAGATACATTCTCTGAATATATTCCAGGGCCTTTTTTTTTTTTTAATCTCCTCACAATGGTACATTTTTATTTATTGCCACCTGCGTGATAGCTGTGTGCAAGGAAGTGGGAGAATTGCAGACTGTAAATACTTTATTATAATAGTAGCTAAAAGCATGTTCTGCAGCCATTCCATCACCAGAAAGTAATTTTAATCATTTTAGTAGCCCAGACTGATTTCTGTTGAGGTAATACTGCAATATTCCATGGCTGGGTCAGTACTTCCCCCTCCTGCTGTCTCCCAGAGAGGAGCTTTGCATTTGGCTGCACACCAGGAGCGTTTGCTGTCATCCTTCCCAAAGCTGTGTCCTGCTTTGCAGGTCCTGCGCCTCTCCTTCCTTCTCCCAGGTGCGGGGATAACTCCTCCGGCTGTGCCACAGGGAAATCTGCTTTGCAGCTGGATTTTATTGCAGAGCTGCTCTCGCCATTCCCAGCCCAGCGTGGCTGAGGAGCTCGGCTGGAATTTTAGCATCGGTAACAGCCCATCAATGCCGTGTGAGCTCGCCTGGGCAAACGTCCACCTGCGGCGCATCCCTGGGGCGGATCAAAAGCGCACGGAATCCATCCCTGGGCGCGCAGGAGGGGCATTTGAGACTCAGGGCTGGCTGTCTGCAGCCCAAATTCTCCATCCAAGAATTATGCCCTCTGCCTGGTGGAGGACATGCACAGGAGAACATCCCATTGCAGAGGGAGCTTGCTCATCTTTGAGCAGAATGAGCCAGGTGAATCCTCGGTGCTTTGCAAGAGGGCACAAAGCTGAAGCTTCCAGCAAGGAGCTTATATTTTATATTTGTATACCTTTATATATATATATAAAGCACACACACACATAAAAAACCACGTATATATGTCCCCATATGCAGTTGGTCATGACTCATCAATTGATTATGCAGCGGAAGAGGCTTCTACCCAAGAGCTGTCCTTTCCAAATCAAACATATATATCTTTGATAATTGTCATCCTCCCCAGGAAGTTAAGGTTTGCACTTGGGACTTGAGTCAAATTGTGACATTTTGTGTTACTGGCAAAGAATTTTCTTCTGGCGTCGGTAAACTCTGTAATCTGAGGTTTGAGGTTGTCTTTCTTTATGAACACTTCTGGGTTAGAAGGTTCTGTGCTGTACCCCAGGGAATTTATGTGTTCCTAACTAGGCCTGGAGTGATGATGAGTGAAAAACATTTCATAAGGAATTCTTCTCTGCATCTTCTAAGGACATAACTCCACTGTGAATCACGGACCACCGCAGCCTTGCATTTTTATCACATATGCTGTTAGTGCTCTTCCTCTCTCCCATGTTGGGCAGTGAAAGTGGATTACTCATCCCCAATTTTATTAGCTGTCGGTTTCTCATTTTTGTGTTGTACTGTGGCCCTGCAAGTGTTGAACAGCGCTTGCTCCAGTCAATGATATATTTTATGTAACTTATGAGCTGGATATAAGCTTTCTGAGATCATGGGGCTTTAGCTAAAAGGAATTTACACAGCCACAGAACCAGAAGGTCACTGTAATTTTATAATTCTAAAGCACGTCTGAGGTCATACATTTATTTAGTCATGGCTTTCTGTGCATTTAAAGGCATCAGGAAAAATTTCTGCTTCTGGTGGTGAGAGACATCATGAGAAGCGGTGAGACTTAGGGTTGTAATCTGGTTCCCATTGAACTCCATGGAAAAAGCAATTTTCTGGAACAAGGGGGTATCTTTGCAGAAGGAAGGGAATTGCAGAATGTTACAAAGTCGGTTTTATTTCCTCATACTGTGCTCAGCCAGGCATTGTTAGTAAATAAGATCTAGAGCACTTAAAAGAAGGATCCAATCACAAATTCAATTGGTCCATTAACTACATGTAATATTATTTACCTAAGTGGCCCTTCTGGACTATTTCATAGCTCAGGTTTATAACCTTTTTTAAAAAGATCAATAGTACTGAGCAGGCAGTGTGTGAGCACGATGAAAGTCAGGCCATTTTTGCAGTTACGGGCCGTGATTTCCAGACCTGGAGTCCAGATTAGAATTGCAAAATGAGGAAAATGCTCTCCCTGAAACACTAAAAAGAAGAAACAGCCTTGGCAAGAAGGATGGGGGAGAAGCAGTGAAGCAAGATGTGTTGCAAGGGATCAGTTCTTTGATGGGGCTGATTGCACTGGAAAATGCAGGTGGCTTTTCCAGCACATAAACCCTTCTCAGGCCTGAGAGAGAAGGTGGAGTGGCATTTAAAGCCACACACGGAGTTTTGCCAGGATTGTTGGTGTGAGGGAGCACCCAGCTGTGCTCTGAGGCAGACTGGGGGGCTCTGCTGGCTGCCCTCAGGTGTGATACAGAGTCCTGGGAAATGGGAAAGTGTTGGAACCCTGGGCACGGAGAATTTCAGGCTTCCAGTGCTGACGGGCACTGACCCCCAGGCAGACACTGCATTGACCTGAGGCTTCCAAAATTGAGTGATAGCACTGGGATTGTGGGCGTGGAGTTTGAATAGAAGTGTGTGATATCGCATGGTGGAAGACTTAGAGTTTAAGGTTTTAGAATAAAGTAATATATATAAAGCAAGATGGAGGTTTTAGGGTGGAGGCCAGTCCTTTTTCACCTTCTTCTTCATGGGTTTGGATGGTGTTTTGTAATTGGATACAAAAGTCCGCATTGTGGGCCACGGGTGGTTAGTTATTGGGTTAAAGTGAATATAATTTAGGTGCCATTTCTTAATTGGACGGTTTATCCTTAAAGGCCTTGTAGAGAAAGAGATGGGGGCCATTTTTTAGTTTGTTAGCTTGAAGTGCTGTAGAATTCACAGCTCGTGAGACTGTAATAGAGATAAGAATTAATAAACATCTGAGTCTGAACACAAAATACCGTCTTGTGCATTTAATCCTGACCCTGGCAGAAAAGAAGGTTAAAAGCAACAGGAAAGGTAACTTTTTGCTATTGGTCTTGTGTCCAGGATCTGTGCTTGATCAGTTCCTCAGGCTGTCAGATGCTCTCATCAGCTGGCAGCTAAATTCAATATCCCCGCAGTGTCTGTTAGCCATCAGGAGCAACAGTGCTTTTCCACCTCTGAATCAGCTCCATGATGATGATCAAAGCAAATAAAATCCAGGAAGGTCCTGTTTTGTAATGGGCCCAGTGATACACGGCTGTAACTGGGCTCTGGCTGCCTCCCCATCAGTTCTACTCATCCCATTTCATCCAGGTCACTCCGACTGCCCTGAGACAGGGGGGTGTGGGAGTGTGTGGTGTGTGTAAAGTGGCAACTGAGGGATGGCTCAACTCCTATTAGACCCTAAAAACTTTTTGTAGTGACAATTCATGGAACTTTTGGTGGCAGAAGGCCAGAGACTTTTTTTCCCCAGACCAGGCCAGCTGTTCCTGCCAGGTATGGCTGCTTTTCAGGGCCTAAAGCTCTGATTTCTTGTGCCAGGCACCACAGAAGTGGTGTCAGGCTAAAAAGGCTTGGAGGTTTGGACTAACAGTTCAGGGTATCTCTGCTGGAGAGGTGATAGAGTCCAAATCGAGTGTTATGTCCTCCTGCCTGTATCTTGAGTAGTTTGTTGTATTTCTCTTGTTGTGGTTCTCTTCTCTCCACCTGTTTGTGGTCACTGGATATTGTCCGAGGCATCTGCAGTCAGGCATAGGCTGGGAAGAATTTTCTTTGCCCCAGACAGTAACCCAAGTAGCAGAGAATGCCTCTCCGTGAAGAGAATTCGTATGGAAAACACGTGTTTTCAGGCTCTCTGCACCGATTGCGAAATTTTAGTGTGGCTGTGTTTCTGTTTTTGCTGCCTTTCAGGAATGTCCCTACTGCTTCTCTCTAGGCAGCACCTGTGCATTGCCTTCCCCTTCTCTTACCTGGATTTCATCAGTATTTTTGTAATTTTTAACTGTTAAACAGGAGGCAGGACTGGTCTGGGTAACGCAAGTGTTTAGGGCCTACCAGAATTGTCTGCTTCACCAAGAGATGCTGCCCCTGGGAGAACTGTGGTACTGAGAGGTGACAGCTAGAGCAGGGATCTTGTGGATTCATTCCATCCACAGGTTTGACTGATGCTTTGTTAAATAACTTTGATTGACAAAGACATCAGCTTTGGAGGGTCTGCCTGTAAATTGTGCTGGATCTCTGTCTGAGGGGCAGCCCAACAGATAGAAGTTTTGCTGAAATCATCCATGAACTCCAGGCAGACATTTTTATTATTTTCTTTTAATCCTGCCTGCTATTATTTCCAAACCCAGTCAGCAGCGTGTATTTGTCTGGCTATGCAGGTGTTGGCATGAGAGGAGTTCTGGAAGATCATTTATTTTGTGAGTCTTTCCTGTTTGGTTTTATTGCAGCTTCCTATATGCTTGAGGTATTAACATTATTAGCTTTCTTTGGACTGGGGTTGTACTGGGAAATGGGATCTCACTGAGGAGTTAAGATATTTGAAGCTTTCTTTCCTTTCTACAAAACAGTTGGGAAAGAAAGGGATCCAACGCTGGCACGATGTTTCATAAGGTGACATTTGTTACAACTCATTGCAAACGTTACTCACCATCTACAAAACCTCCAATTAAACTAAAGAGCAGTGAAAAATATCCAATTCCACTTTAGGAGCTGCACTTGTTGCCAGAATCCCTCATGTTTTTTGGAGCCAACAGATTCCCCCAGGAGACCTTTACACAGTGACTACTGTCCTCTGGCACCCGTCCCACTGGTTGGTGTTCCCTGCTCCCATCAGCCAGACTGTCACACAAGGACAACATTTCCCTTCCCATTTGGCTTTATCCTTACTTTCCCAAAGATCTCTTTGGTCCTTAGTTGTTACTAGGACATCCTTCTGTCTCCTGTCAGCATTCCAGTGGGAATTAGCTGGATACCAGAGGAATAACATTTTCAAAAATAAAATTTGAAAATTACCTGTGATCCTTGGTGCTTTTGAAAACCAGAATCGTTGGTTATACATGCAGTTTATTGAAACTTGAAGCTTCTGAGTCACTGAGATTCTTCCTTAGTTCTAAAAGCTTTAGTGGCATAATGTTCCTGTTGAAAATAAGCCAATATATTTATGGTTTCTCTTCAGATTATGGGTCCTTTGGCCTCCAATGCCTTTGTGTGTGTCTTGAGGTTGAACCACTGGATTCAGTGGTTCTGCCTGTGCAGAGAGACACGTGTGAGCAGTGTGACAGCGTCTCTGGGTGTGTAACAAACACAAACTTCTCCGGCACGTGGAGGAGAGCGGGATCCTGAGCGAGCACATTCCCCGAGGTGCCGAACTGGCTGGTGCAGATCCCTGGCTCCACAGGAAGTTCGCAGATGCAGCTTTGCTGTCTGCTACAGCCACCCACTGCTCTGCAGTGTCAGCTGGGCTGGAGCTCAGAGCCACCCACCCACTCTGGAAAGGCAGAAACGCAGCCGGGCTCTGCGGTGCCTGGGGCACGCAGGGTGGTACCTGCAGAACCCCGAGTCTGCTCTGCAGCCACCACAGCCTCCTCGTTTTCTTTTATCAGCACCTTCTTTGCCCCCCGGATAGGGCACTGAAATGCACCAAACCTCTGGCTGATTTGCTGCAGGAAGCTCTGGAGCTTTGGACAAGGAGATGGGAGAAGTCACGCAACTAGTCACAGCTGCTGGTGGCCCCTGGTGCTGACCTGGTGCCGTTTGTCAGTGCCAGGCAGAGGTCAACAAGCCTGGTTCCTTTTTTCCTTACCTGTGAATACCCAGCCCATGTTTCCTATGACTCCAGTCACCTGCTGGGATCTTTGGGGCGTGGGAAGGAACCTCAATTCATTCGGTTTGCTGCACTTGTTGCAGGGCGGGATTTACTTCTCCTTTTCCTAGACCACAAACCAACATCACTGCCTTTGGAAAGCAAGGGTGGGAGCTTTCTACATCAGCCTGTTTTTAGGTCCTATTTATAAATGAGGAGAGTGAGAAAAAATGTTTAAAAACATGCAAGCTTTAAAAATAAAACCATGACCTAGTCAAAGAGTAAACACTAAGGAAAAATAAAAGACTGTTTTAAGAGACGGAAGCAGAGAAGCAGCAGCAAAAATGTTCAAAATGAATCTATTACTGTAAAGAGAAGGGTGTAAATCAGCAGCTCCCATCACTGACAGTTCAGAGATGCTGAGGACCGGGCTTAGCAGTGGAAAAGGAGGAAATAAAAAGAACTTTGAGTAGAAAATAAAGCCACAATGAGAAATCCACCTATTTGCATGTGATAGATCACCCATAAACATCAAGATCACTCTTCTGACCAAACAAAAGACATCAATGGCATAGTGTTCAAACAAGATAAAAAATTATACTGAGTTTCTGTCATTGTGAGTAGCGGTGCCACCTTTATGCATTCAGGTAGCCCTTTAAGGTGGGGTTGCTCAGGGAGTGTTAAGAATGCAACATCCTAAAAAGGGACGGGGAGCATTCCTCATGATGGTCCTTTGGAATTTTGTCCCTGTGTTGGTGTTTTGCACAAACGGGACAGGACTACTGGGAGGCATTCCTTGAGCTTTATTGCAGCATCAACCTCATGTCAGGGTTTGAGAGAGGAACTGAGAGATGGCAACAGCTCACATCTTGCTGTCAGGAGCCAAAGGTCTCATTGTTACAAGGCATTTTAAAGGTTTTCCAACCAACAACATATTGCTAAAGTTTAGAGACAATTGTTCTAGCCAGTCATTAAAAGCACACCTGCTTCAAGCAATGCTTGCTTGTGTGCTTTCTATTAACAATAAACAATATTCCATTATTAAGCTCAAAACTTTCTACTATCTTGCTAAGCATATTTTTCTGTAGTCTTAAGGTCTATCTTAGCCAAACCTAAAAACTGAAACTACTGTTTCATGTCTGTGCTTGCTGCATCATTGTGTCCTCTCTGCTTTCAGACTTTGCAGCTAACTCTGAGTTATCGGCTCTTTCTGTTCCTGGGGGCTGCAATTACAGTTTCTGAAAACCTTCGTGCCTTCCGTGTTTCCCGCGTGTCCCCGTGCGAGGCTGTGCTGTCACTGATGGTGGTTCTCCTCCCTCACAGGTTGCCTGGTCACTATGAACCATGGCCCAGCTATACTACAAAAAGGTCAACTTCTCCCCGTACCGAGACCGCATCCCACTGCAGATCGTGCGAGCGGAGGCAGAGCTCTCGTCGGAAGAGAAAGCCTACCTCAGTGCCGTGGAGAAGGGGGACTATGCCAGCGTGAAACACGCCTTGCAGGAGGCAGAGATCTACTACAACATCAACATCAACTGCATGGATCCTCTGGGTCGCAGTGCCCTCCTGATAGCCATAGAGAATGAGAACCTGGAGATCATGGAGCTGCTGCTGAGCCACAGCGTCTACGTGGGGGATGCTCTGCTCTACGCCATACGGAAGGAGGTGGTGGGAGCTGTGGAGCTGCTCCTCAATTACAGGAAGCCCAGTGGTGAGAAACAGGTTGGTTGAGTGTTCCCGTTGAGTTTTGAGCCGTTATCCCGCCTTGGGAAAGCGCTGCTGCTCAGATGTTAGTCCATGGCTTTAAATGCCCAGAGCAGACCTGGGCAGCCCAGTTTGGATGGTAATTCTCCAGCCTGAGCAAACATGTTCTGCCTGTTTTTTCTCTTTCACTCAGTTTTCTCTCTTTCACTCTGTTCTTTCTAGCCCCACAGTGTTTGTGGACACACTGATTTATAGGTTGATTTATAGACGAGCACTTTCTAAAGGAATTTGTGGCTCTCTGGAATTATATTACAGTCTGTAAATATGAACTATTGCCACGCTGTTGTGCTGATATTAAGTGAAATTGCTTTTCATAAGTAAATCCTGGAAGCACACAAGCTTATTTACAACTACAAGCAAGCAAACAGTCTGCTGGGTTTCAGTCCTTCGCTGTGGTGCAGACAGATCATCTTGGTGTCCCTCTCCAGAGAGCTCCAGGGCAGCAGTGCTGAGGCAGGACATAACTTACAGCAGTGACTTGTAGGAAGGATCCTTAGCTGCAAAGCCATCCCTAAGTTACATAAGGATCTCCGTGGAAAAACCACTGGGTCTGAATCCTGTCACTTCAAGTGTCTGCACTACCCCAACTGTTTTCTGGTTTTCTTCTTCTCATTTGTAAGCACTACTAGGCACTACTGCCAATAACTAGAATAATTTATGTACATCGCTGACCACTGATAATCTTTGCGTATTCATTGCTTAGAGAGGAACATCCAAAATTTGGATAATCCTTATATATAAACCTCCTTTTGAGGGGAACATATCCCTCTGCGTGTGAAAGATTAATACCAGTTAGTCATAGAAGAAAACGTTTTCAATGCATAGGCCCCATAGCACATAGTTTTTCAATAGCAATTTTATGTAGCCAAAGCAAACAATAAGGATCAACCCTGACAGAATTCAGGAGTTGCTCTGCTTATTATTTAGAAATTGCAGCATTGTGCATGCTTGTAGCAATGTGATTCTAATGTGTGGTTTAAGAACTAGAGAGATAATAAAACTCCTCTATCTGACCTAAAAATGGAAATGTTAGTACTGAGTTTCAGTCTGACAAAATGTAAGTAGAGCGTCCATTAAGAATGAGCCATTTTTTCATTGGTCTTCTATTTGAGCATCCTGCAGCTCAGCAGGACAGAAAGCAGAATAGAAAAGTTTTTTTTCCAGTAGCATGAGGAATTGCCACTGATTATGGCAGGCTAATGACAAGTTTCTCCTGAAATACCATGGAAAGCAAGTGATAGGATTCATATGGATTTCTGTAACATCCCTTGAACACCAAAACTTGTGTCCACTCAAATCCACAGCCCTGCTGGCTGAAGGGGACAGAGACAGGGGTCCGTGAAATGAGGTTGATATATTACAGCTGAAATTCAGCTCCAGTGTCTCTAGTTCAGTGATCCATTTCACAGTAGGCCTGTTCCATTTTTCGTTATCTCTGCGCCAGCTCTCCTCCTGTAGCTAGAACTGTATCTGCTGCAGGGTTTACAAGCTGGAGGAGAGCACGTGTGGGGGAGAAGAGATGCGGTGCCAGTTTCAGCTCTGTTTACAAGGTTTGTTACAAGAGCAGATTTCATCGGTGTATTTTGAACTGGCACTGGCTTGGCGCAAGATTCTATGAACAAACTTGGATTAACTTCCCTGGCCGGGGTTCAGGCTCTTCTGGAGACTGCAGGAAGTGTTTGCTGGTAGAGGGCTGCAGGACTGGACTTCCCTTTCAGCTGTTTCACTGACTGCTCATGCAGTGATGATGATGAACATTTATTTCATGTGCAGTGACAGGACAGGCTGGGCCAAAAGTGTATTTTGTCAGATCACAAAGCTTTTACAGGAGGGGTTTCTGAACACAAGCTCCTGATGCTAATTCCACAGCAGTATCAGTATACATTCATCATTTGTCCTTGCTGGGCCCTTTCTCAGAAGGTCCTTTGGGAACCCCACACCTAATTGCTTTCACAAAAAGCACCTGATAAAGCAGATTAGGACAGCTTTGTCCTCATCAGCTACTCAGATGTTCTAAAATGTAGAAACCCAGCTGTTTTGTTCCAGAATTAACAAAAAAAATCACACCTCATAGGAAGGTTTCAGTCTGGCTGTGAAATTTGTAAGATGGTATCAGTGCACTTCTTATATATTAGGTTTAGTATAATCTATTAATTAAATGTCCAGAGGGTTCACAGGCCTGTGTGGGGACAGCATCTTGGCTCGTGTGTGGCAGCCTGTTTGCCATCAGGGACTGCCTGTCTCTGCTGCACTCCGGGCAGAGGTGCAGGAGCAGCAGCCTCTGATTGCTCCGTATCAAATGTTCCTTCACCGGGACCTGGGCTCTAGGAGACCCCGTTGGTTCCATTTTCCTGCTGCCTGCCTCTGAGCAGGTTGTTCTTTGCCTCTCTCCCAAAGCCTGGTGTCTCTCTGGCTGCGTCTGTTCACGTCAGCTCGGTTAATTGTTGTCTTTGCATCTCCAAAGCAGCTGAGCAGCATCATTCGGCATAATCCATTTCATGGGTGTGGATCTTCAGCCTTATTGCCGTGCCACAGGCAGCTCTTACAGGCTGCCTCATTCCGGCCTCTTGTGGAGTTACGGTGGCTGGATCTGCTTAGGGTTATAAATACATTTTATTATAAATACATTTTATAATATTGGGCTTCTCACAAATATTAAAATGGATGCCATATGTGTAATGTTAAGGTAACTTTGCTATAAAGATACAGCTTTTATTTCTGCTATTAACTAAACTTAGAGTAGTGAAATAACTGATGTAGTGATGCTTGTGGTAGTTGAACTGCTTGCTTGGTTGGGATAACATCCAATGAACAAATGATGAAGACTCCTGCTACTGATGTGCCAACTATCAGCACCTGCCATCTGTGGAAAGTGTGGAACAAAACCCAGGCTGGAGGTGATAAGAACAGACTAAAACCACAGCCAAGAAAGGCACATGCTCTAAAAAGGCTGCCCCGAGGAGGAGCCATGCTAAACATGTAAACTAGTGTGGGGAAAAGTTTAAATATGCATAATTGTTTATGAATATGCAATAGGCTGACGCAATAGAAGAGGTAGATAAAGGGTGTCTCTGAAATAGTAGGGGTGCTCTTGGCTGAATGCCAGGCACCCAGCTGTTAAAATTTGCTTTATTATCTTTCTCTCCTATTGTTCTTTATTAAACTGTTAAATATTACCGGGAGAGTGAACCTCATTTTTCAGTTAGGAAAAGAGACACCCAAATCAAGGTAGAAAGCCGTGGCCCCTCACGGACTGGACCTGCAAAGGCAGGTTCACTCACCAGCCAGAGAGCCTCCAAGAGGGGAGCTCCAGACCCGGCTCTGAGAGCTGCCCGAGGGGAAGAGCTCTGCTTTCCACCTGTACCGCGACCTTTTCAGGGAGCAGAAGTTACAAACCTTTAAATACACCTAGTGACCTTTGCTGTGCTCCTTATGTAAGAGAACCAGGGTCTCTCTGATGATGTAAGGGCCGGGGGGGGATGGATGAAGGGGTTGGGCGGCGCAGAGGCTCAGATCCTGTTATTAAGTGAATTTTTGTGAGTCATTATTCTGCAAACCTTTGCTAGACTGCTGTTTAAGCGCCATTTACTGCGAATGCCGTGACAACGGCAGGGGTAAGTCACAGGCAGTAACTATAACAACCCGCACTCACAGGAGAAAATTGCTCTGTTTACATGTGCAGCCTGCGAGAGCATGAACCCCCTCGCTCCAGAGGCTGCTGCAGAGCACTGGAGACATCAGCACTGATGTGCTCGAGTGGATGGGTTTCTTTTTAGGTTTATCTCCAAGCGAGGTTTGTGGGCTATTTTAAGATCTTAGCATTTCTCTTCAAATCTGTGCTGCCCAGTCTGGACAGCTTGTGGTTTTGGGTTCTGAGCTGTGAGCCTGCTGGTGGAGCTGGGGAAAACTTCACCAGTCACGGGCAGGATAGTGCTAATAATCTTACAGCTGTTTTGAAAGATGCTGTTGGCTAAGGGGGGTTTTGGGGTCCGTGAGAAAGTTGTCATGGTGCAACCATGGGAAGAGAATAGAGATGCTCTGGTGTGCTTCACTCCCAGCAGAGAGTAAAGCCCAGGCTTGAATGACCCATTGTCCTCTTCAGTAACCAAAGAGCTCCCCTAATTTTGTGATTTTTACAGGTTAACTTGGAATTTCCAAGTGTTACCTAATTTACTCGAATTACTCCTTGAATCTTTTTATAAACCACAACTCTCTTGGACCAGTCGCACAGCTGGTCGCTTAAACCATAGCACAGTTTGTTTTTTCCCAAACTCATGAGAGGCCTTTGGAAACCAAGCAACCTATTCATGAATATTAAGAGGAACGAAAAAACAAACTAATGTTCATGGAACCTGGAGGGTTTTCCTGCAGAGGTTTGTATTCAGCAAACATGCATTTTCCAGGAAATAAATCTGGTGCTGTGATCGTTATTGTTTGATTTTCTGGGCAGCGCAGAGGCTGATGTTGTACTGCATACTGGCAGAGGGGTAATTAATACAGGTGTACTTGGCATGGCAATCCATCCTAAGTGATGAGTGTCATGTTATTTAAATAAGACAACAAACCACTGAATAACCATCAGCAAGAGCAGGGATAGGTCTGAAATAGCGAAAATTAGCACCTGCAGATGCAGTATTGACCTCGGCCCAGGCTTTTCTCTTTGGGGGTGGAAATGTTAAAATGCAAAGTCGTCTGTGCATGGGACAGGTCCAGTACATGCAATGGCAAAACAAGGCAGTAGGCACACAGAAAAAACAGAGATCTGGCTAGGGTCCTATGGCGTTGAAATTAACAGGGAACTTTAAATTATTGGGTTTTTTTCTTAATTCAGAACTACCGTACAAGCAAGGGAATGTATGTATGAAACCTGTTGAATGAATTCTCCTTCCCTGTAAAATCTTCTGTCTCTCAACCTATACGATCTTTGAGCTTTGCTGGTTTCTTTCTACAAGTGCCATCAGATGGATTTTTTTACTGCACAGACATCAATTCAGTGAGTTATGTTTTCAGCCAAGCTGGAGACTGCACCTAACCTTCGCCAGCGAAGAGCCGGAAATTCATGTCTGAGAACTCCCATTTCCCCCGTATTGGATTCACCCTCAATTTACCAGTAATAGCTGTATTTCATCACACTTGGAAACCTGTTGAAATGAGTACAGATTTTCCAGATGAGGCGTTCAGGGGCCTGTTGTTTCGAGCTGCTTGGGTGGGTATCGTGGAGTGGTGGCGGCAGCCCCCTGAAGGTGTGTCGCGGCTCTCAGATCTCGCCTGCTTCTCTGCCCTCCTGCAGGGGCTGTGCTTGCAGCGCACCAGACACAGCTTCTGCTGCCTGCTGAGCCCTCCTTCCTCCTTTGAGGAGCTGTACTCAGTCATCTGAATTACTCCGTGTCCGTGAGCACCTCCACGGTGGCTGTTTTCTTCGCAACAATCAGAGCTGACATCAGCTGTTCACATGAGGAGGGGACGAGCATCTCTCTCTGGTATCTGGCAAACTTAGCAATTTGCTCTCGTGGCAGATGGCTCCAAATGAAGCTGGTTCACAGATGGGACTACAAATGCAATTCCTCAATCACGAGAATAAAAAGGAAAAGGTATCTTAGGATTTATGGCTGTGATTCGGTTTGTTCCGATGGTCCAAAGGCTTTCTGAATCAATGTGATCCGTATGGATTCCAAAAGAAGGTACAGCCTCTGGAAGAGTATAGTTGTGAAGAAGAAACTATAGAGAATAAAAGGCAAGTTTTCAGTATTAGTTGCTAATCGTTAGATTGGTAGAAGATTGCTTCACTGGATAGTGTTAGTGAACCTAAAATTTGACCTCAAATATTGTCTTTTAGGTGAGCTGGTGAGTGAAAATCCACCTTAATCTTGTTCAGATCCCACAGATCCACAGCGTAGAGACAGCCTTCTGTGAAACAGAAAATAAAGGTTGCATTAAACCATTTTATTCTTGCCCAAATCCATTAACTTTCTTGAGACAATGTGATTTAGCTTAATTTCCCTACTCACCAGGGTTTTTGTCCTGTGTCCAGAAACCAGTGTAAAGTTTAGACCTTACCTCTGACGGCCTTGATTTTAGACTTGCTGGCACAAGCTCATTGCCAGACCTGTACTACCGCTGATGGGACAGTTTAAGTCAAAAGGAACAGTTCAGTTCTCAAAAGTCTCACAGTATAAGATCTAGATTCTGCAGGCAGTTGGAAAGAGGAGAGGTTTAGGAGCAGGCATTGGTATCAAGGAGTTCTGTGGCAGTTCTGAATTGTGGCTGTGGAGCGCTGTGACACGGGGGAACAGGATGATGAATGTGACTCAAGTCAGTCATTTCCATGTTAATGGGAGGGGTCCAAAGTGGAAAGGAAAGGCTGAACCTGGTTAGAAACACTCGTGAGCAAGAGGAGGTTCTGAAGAACAGAACCAGATAAGAAAAATATGGCCACAAGTTCTCAGTGTGGAAATACTTGAGAGGCACAGTAAGGAAGAAGGATCATGTCTGAAAACAGAGAAGCAGCTTCAAAGCCTAATGGCTCCATTAGCACCCAAGCTTTTCATTATTTTTATTGATGCAGTAATAATTCACAGTTATAGTTAACATGCCTTTGACACTGGCAGCTGCCTTCAAAATGAATTCCATCTAATTAAACTAAACAACAGAGAAATCAAAGATCACTTCAACTAATGATTACATTTAACTGTGAAATTCTTTCCTCCCTCCCCATTGCCTCAGTCCCCAAATAATCTTAAATCTAGGTGAAAAAGAACTGAGGTGAAACATCTCCTGGACTCAGTAAGTAGTATCAAGATTAAGGCAGTGACAGATACCCGGTTCCTGACAGTGGCAATGAGGCTCCTCCTTTCTCCTGTGTCAACATAGTCTGTTATTATTTCCTAGGATGCTGGTGGAGGTCAAGCCAAGAACTGCATCACAGCAAGCACAAACATGCCATGCTTGTAATTGAACATATAGACAGGTGTGAAGTCAGGAATTATCCAAGATGCTTCCCAGAAAATTGTCTTTACTGATCTTTAGGAGTGTTCTTAGCACTTGCCTGCTCTGGGCGCACTGCACAGTGAATTTTCAGTCAGATGTGATGGGTTCTCAGGATTCAGCTGGGTGGATGAACTATTATAGGGGAAAAAAAAATCCTGTTAGTGCTGCTACACAAGTAAACTTCTGGGCTCTCCGTAGATCTGCTGATTAAGGAGTCTAGTTTCAAAAAGCCATTATTATCTACCCAGCATCCATGCATGTGCCTACCGTTCCCACCTCCCTTTGCTCCTAAACCCTCATTACAGCATCCCCTGACATCACCCAGCACGTGCTTGCCTCTGGTCTGTCTGAAACCCCAAACCCAAAGAAGCTTGACGTGGCTGTTTAGATTCCCGGATACAGATTTGTGGGAGACACTCCTGGTGCAATCGCTATAACACATTTTTTTCCCAGGGAAGCTTCTCTTCATGGGAAAGGTGAATGTTACAAATTACAGGCTCCTCCAAAACAAAGCTCTGGGATCTATAAAGTTCTGTGAAGAACTGCAGGGCAGCTTAGCAGGAGTCCCTCAGCCCTTACCTGGCTGTTGAACAGAGCTGTGCTGGGTTGGCAACGTCACATTTATGGCTTGTTTATCCCTGTATGAGCAGTATTTTGCTATCCCATTGCAAAATACTGCCTGGTGGGGCCGCACTTTGGTAGCAGTGGTGGTGGAATATCAAGAAGGCATTGACTGGGAGCAATATTTCTTGTCTCTGAATTGCTGCAGCGAGGGAACGCTGTGATCCAAGGTCTTTGCTCTGTCATTGCCTTGGGAGGATGCTGGAAAACTGCTCCGGAGGCTCAGGGCCATGAGAATCGTTGGTACTTAATTCAGGGCAGTGAGAGAGGGCTGGTGTGCTCCAAGTACTCCTCAGGCAGCAGATGATGAGGCAGTGCCAGGCTCTGCAGCATCAGGGGCACAGCATTACCTAGAGGCTTTCAACTTCCAAGCACTGGGAATATCAGAGGATGTCGCTGCCTGAGTGGGAATAAAGGAAGATCACAACCACACAGATATTCTTTTTTTTCTCCCTGCCACCTGTTTAGGTTGTCATTTCTTCGCTGTTGCAAACTCTGGGGTCTTTTCAGAAGCCACAGCATCTTCTTGGTTGGTAAAACAACAGTGCCAAAAGCACAGCTTGGTAGAAAAAATGGGGAATAATGAACCTGCTGGTTTGTGAGCATCAGGATGTGTTTTGTGCACCATCAGGCAGCGCTGGGCTGGCGCCAGATGCAGTAACTCACTCCTCTCCCTGACACTGTCTCACGATCCAATCTGATTTAGTTTTTTTTCCTATAGGAATGTGATTGAATATGAGCGCAACCCAAGGAAAAAGCCCTCCCTCTTCAAGCCCTGTTAGCAACATATTACCTCACCTAAACTTAATGAAACATCTCTCATCCACACAAGGTGATAAATTACAGGAAGAAGGGATGTTTTATGTACAAAATTGATATAAAAGGCTGTGGATAGCATGATTATTAACCTACATTAGCACATCTTGTCCTTGTTACCACTAAGAATAGATAATAGAGAGACCAAGAAAAATGAATCAAAAAACTGGACAGCTCTCTCTACCAGAATAAAGCCTGAAAAATATTAAAATATTATATTATTTAAAAAAATAGTAACCATAATAAAATAAAGATTATCTTAAAGACTGAGCCTGCAAATTTCAAGATAACCATGGTCTATCTTTGTTTCAGTTGTGCTTGGGGCCAGGGGAAAGCTTATCCATAAAACGAAAAAATATCTCAGATGCAGCAACATTCCAAGGTTCTTGGAGTAGTTAAGAAATTTATAGGACTGGATTAAGCAAGCTCTTTAATAAAACTGGCTTCAAAGCTTAAAAACAGCATTAAAAATAAGGAAGAAACCCTAGTAACTTTTACTCAGAAAAGCTGCTCCTATCACAAAGTAACTCTTAAAATGGTCATGAAGAAAGGTGAAAAGACCCAAACAAACAGCATTTAATGTTTCCAAATGAGGGGGAAAACCCCCAGCCATCAGGAATGTGCCAACTAGTCTGCCTATCCAGCCTTGAGGAGATAATTCAGTTCACTCCCATGTCAGTAATTCTGGACTTGCACCTGTGTTGGTGTCACAGTCTCAGCAAAAAGCTCCAGCAAGCAGCCAGGGAATCTCTGCATTTTGGGAAGATCCATAATATTGCATTTTTGGTAGGCCCGTAACACATTGTGAGCCAGGTCCCCTTGTCACTTAGACCACTTCAGCAGCTTCATTATTGTCTGGATTTGTGGCTGTGCTGTGTTTGTGAGTTCTAGCTAACAAAGTGAAAATGGCTCTGTCTCTCTTTCTAAGGTCTTTTAAGCACAAATTGTCTAATTATGAAAGGACATTTAAATTATTTTTACTTTTAAGTTAATTACTACTCATCTGCAATGCAGATTTTTCTACTTAACTACAAGAAACTATCTAAAACTGTGAAGAAGAAGGTGAAAAAGAAACACTTAGTTTACACCTTAAATCTTCTATGTTGCTTTGTATATATTACTATATTTTAAAGCCTTAAACTTCAAGTTTTCTACTCTGTGATATTACACACTTCTGTTCAAACTACACTCTTACAATCTTAGTGCTATCACTCAACTTTGAAAGCCTTTTCTACAGCCTCAGGTCAAATGCAGTGTTTTCTTGAGGGCCGGTGCTTGTTACAACAGAAAGCCTAAAATTCTCAGCTCCCAGGGTTCTGACGTTTGTTCTCCCTGCAGAAGTGTCCGCATTCAGTGAGCCTCAGACCATGCGTGATGGAGCCAAGGCTCCCTGCAGATAAGATCACATAATGTGTGATAAATTAGGATTACAACAGGCTTGTAAAACATTCCTGCACAGAGGAGAAGCCACAGCCAGGAGAGGCTGCAGCTCCTCGTGGGCAGGCGCTCCCCAGCCCATCTCCCTGCTGCATTCAGTGGCTCCGAAGTGCATCAAGGAACGGGAATTCAGGGCAAAGTGAGCTCAGGTTGCTCTCCAGCTCAGTGCAGGAGGTTCAAACACGAGGTAACTCTTTGGCAGGGTCCCTCTGTGGCTCGCAGGATCAGCCACAGTGACTGCGCTTTCTTCATTTCATCATCAAGTGCCTCCTCTCATCTGCTGCACAGGCAGGGAAAGGCGAGGGCTCAGGAGAGAGAGAGACACAGACAGAGGGCTCTGACTGCAGGAACGTGCTGCAGGCCATTAAAATGCATATTTGCAAAGTCCTTTCCTCCCAAAGGCTCCTCTCCGAATCCCTCTTTTTTTTTTTAAATCCCCAGCAGAAGTTATTATGTAGCATCAGCCACAAATGGGGACATCTTTTGACAGACTTTGTGGCTGTGCTGCATTTCCTAAACACATGGCTGAGCACAAGCTCTGATGCAGTTCTGCCACTATTGTCAAGTGCTCTAGGTTTCAGCTCAGCTCTGAGAACTAATCCCTTGGGCCTGCCTCCATTTTTAAACACATGGGTAAGAAGCCAAATTAACACTGGAAGGAGCTAGAGCAGGTCTATACGTATTTTACTTTAATTTACTAGTTGTGGAGATGGATATTTGGTTATACAGATATCACAGATCTACTTTTTCACATTCTTTCAGTAGCAATGCATTACACTGATTAATTATTATCAGTTCTGTGATTCTAGAGCATGCTTTTTTTATTCAAAGATGCCTATTTTAGGGTTAATACGCACCTTCTGGTAACCTTATGTCAGCATTTGGCTTGCTACAGGGCACTAAAAGGTACTAATTGTCACTGTTCTGCAGTATCAGTCTGAGGAGCTGCGATTTTGTTTGGCTTTACAGGCACATTTGTAAGTCACTGAGGAGATTTTAGACCAGGAGGAGCCTTTTCTTCAGCTGGATGTTCTGGGACAGCTGTACTGGAATCAGTGGAACACTTCAGTAGCAGCGGAGTTTGCCCATAAGTCCAGCAATGTGTACCTTTGCCAATGTTGCAAGGATCGTGGATAACCAGTACAAAAGCCCTTAAACTACATGACTTTTTTAGATAGCAGTTTGTGTTGTTCATTATATTTCATTAACCAAATCACATCATTTCAGTGAATTGCTCTTGAGAGAAAAAAACCCACAAACTCCCTATTTCTATAAATCCTGGCGTCTCTCTGATACCAGACGCCTCTCGAGGCATCTCTGGTTGAGATGCTGAGTTGGTGAGGCCCACACCACTGCATCACCTAAAATAAATGCTGAAATTTATCCAGCCATCTACCATGTTCCCAGGGTCCCACATAAGGTTGTTTCCAGTGCCTAAAAGGAGCTTACAAAGAAAGCTGTATGATATTTGTAGCTTTCCAGTGAGGCTTGCACAAGTTTGTGCTGCAATCAGAAAATCTTCTGTAACACACAGCTGAGTCAAAAGGTTACCCAAGCTGAAAATAATGCAGATTAATGTATTTACAGTTTATCATGGTTATACTTACAATTTATTGCACAGATTCAGGGGAGATGATAGTTTATGAAATGCAGATGGCTTGAAAACAGGGCAATTCTAAATGTTGCTGGTAAAGGCACTATGAGTTATTTACAGACAAAATATTATTATCCATAAAAGGCAAAATTCGCATTTCCATTCTTCTGTTAGTTTAGTTGAGGAGAATGTTTTTGAGCTGACTCTCCTTATTTTTTCCCATTTAGTGCAGTGCGGTTCACGTTGCTGAGCAGCCTTGGAGCACTTGAGCTGGGCTGCTTTTATACAACACTAAAGCAGAGGAGCTGCTCCAGGGACTGATACCAAACTAGATTAAATTCAAAGTGAAACTCCTAAAAGACCTACAACAAGGCCACCAGATCTTCAGTGCCAGCTTTTTTCTTTATTTCCCTTCTGTAGTTTAATTTCTCTTACACTGTACTCATGGCTAGCAGCAGAGATTCCTGCTCTCTTTCTATCCAGAGCTCCTTTCCAGCAGTGTACTATTTTGCTGGAAAACTTATTTTTCCATTCAGAGGAGAGCTTAGCTGTACTGAACAGTGCTTTCATGTGAGCTAATCCTTCTCCTTTAATGAATTAAGCTTGTTTCCTCACCCTCCTTTTCAAATAAAGGGGATTTTTCACTCGCTGCAGCATCTACCAGAGCAGCAGTGGTACAGAGGTAAGCAGGCCACCTTACGGGGATTAAATCTAGGCAGATGATAACAAGCATTCAGTCACTTGTTAGTGGTAGCATTAATTTCTCAACTGAAAAGAGCCAAGATGAAATGCAGACAAGGTGTTTGCTCCTGTACAGGTAGTGGCAGTAAGGTTCTGAAGGACTCAGGTTGACAGCTGGTGTCAGGTGAGGAGGTGAATGGAAAAGAGTTTTGGTTTTCAGGTCACTTAATGAAAGTGACCTTGGAAGAGCTTAGCAGAGCCCTTGGGGTAGAATAAATTACTCCTCTTCTGCTGCCATCACTGCAGGTTAACCCAAGACACAGGAGAAGTTGATCTAAACATGAACTCGACTGGGCAGAGCATCACAGGAGGAACGTCAGTGCTGCTGTAATCTCTGCTGTCCCTCCAGGGAGAGAGCACAACCCTTGAGCAAAGGCTTTACAAAGCCACAGCTTTAAAACAGACGGTTTAAGATGCAGGTTATCAAAAAACGCTGTGTGAGAAGATAACAAAAATATTTATCACAAGACAGGGCCGATTCATGGCCTTTGGGTGAGGCAGACACAGAAAAGAGGCCACAGCAGCCCCTGGTCACACTGTCCCTGTTCTGTGTTGTGCTGGTTTGCTTTGCTGCTCAGAAATAACTGCAGCTCCTGTGAGTGGAGGCCTTGCACTCGCTCCTCAGGAGCCTCTGTGTCACTCTGCATCACCATTTCCCTCTTTATCCCTTAATTCAAAGTACTGTCAGCTGCCCAGGGAAACACCTTCCCTAGCACTGCTCAAGTCCTCATGAGGCAGTGCTCTGTTTTGGGGGTGAGGGCTTGTGATAGGAGCCAGAATAAAGGATGAGAGATCACTTCATTCGATCCCAAACCTTGGGAAAGCCATTTTGAGTGCCCCAGATCCATATTTGGAAAGCCTCTGGAGCAGACAGGATTAGCACTATCCCCACCTGTAACATCACTACCTTCTCCTTGAGCACCCATTTCATATTCCAAGCAACATGAATTCCTCATCTGTGTAAAGCTGAAAATCCTTTTTGCAGCCCTGGGTACAATAACTTCCATATAGAAAAACAAGATTAAACTTGACAGTAATAGAATTGATAGAGGAGGAAAAGTGTTCTTCCTTTGAGGCACTGGCACTGAATACAGCAGCCAGTCGCTGATTGAAAAAGGGCAGGAAGAAAGATAAATGCAGTTATATTCAAGCATCAGGTCTTTAAAAAAAAAGCTTCTAAGAAAGAGAAAAAAGCCCACACCTTTCTCTTGACATTTAACAAACTACCTAAACGAGCTAAGCACAGGGAAAGGAAGAGAGTGCAAGACCTTACACAGGGAGCTGCTTTCAGCCATTTGTTACTGGTATCTTAAAATACATTTATCCAACCTTGCTAAGAGACACCAAGCCCTCCGTGACCCACAGCAAATCCTCAGGATTGTTTTCTGTCCCTCCTGCCTCTGTGGGAACCAGCTCTGCTTAGCAAAGCCTCTCCACACCTTCGTGTCTGCAGGTTGCCAGGGATTTAACTCCAGCGACATCCAGGGGAGCAGATTTATTCCCCAGAATGCCTGCAGGCACCAGTGAGCCCTGCTCCCGTGACTGACCCTGCACCTCCGTGTGGTGAGCACCTTTGGGAGTGTGCTGTCTGGCATGGACAGTTCCTGTCACGCTGTTATGTGGAAGGATTTATTCATCAGCTTTGGCTCTACAGGCTCTTAACTCCCAGGAAACTGAGATTCCGAGGCTGGAGGACTCATCACCAGCCTTAAGTGTGATGCCTTATGTTTGAGCTTCCCTGTACTTCAGGTTCTGTGCTGCCCAGGGGTGCAGCTCTGAGCTCACACTCAGCGTCACTCAGCTCTGCACACAGCAGGGACACAAAACAAATCCTTCTCCTGCTGCACACCAAGGACAACTTTCAGCCCAAAAGCACAACCAAGGGTGGGCTGGAGGGAGGAACAAGAAGGATGGGACCTCACAGCCTGGAGCTGGAATGGGACAATTAAACCCCAATATGCAATTGGACCAAAACTTATAAAAATGTAATACTTCATGACCGGTCAGCCATTTTGTGACCATTTTGGGTCCAGCCTGGGTGCAGCCCTGGCCAGGCTCTTGTCCTGACCAAGGTGTATCCTAAAGGCCTTTCAATAAATCCCTGCTTTGTTCTGTAGCTCTGCCCAGTCTCTGTTCCAGGTCAGCCTTCCCACGGCATCAGGTGTATCCTACAGAGAGATTTCTTACTTCATGGTCCCCCATCACTGCTTTGCTTTCGGATTTAGGCAGGCTGAGGAAGGTTTCCTGCCATTAGGACTCTTTGGCAGCAGTTTCTCCGATATATCTTTGATATTTGCAAAGGGAAGCAGACCCACTGTTGCCCGACCCAGCCGTGCCCCCTGGAGCAGCAGGATGTGCCAGGGCAGGAGTGGTGGGCACGGGGAGAACGGAGTGTTTGAGTAGTGATTAACACACAACAAAGGGAGCTGCCCGCCTGCAAATGGAAACACACTGGGTGCTTTCAATGTAAGAGCATTCCCATCTAATTTTACACTCTGCATATAGTAATAAGACACAACAGGGTGTGCATTAAGCTCATCTTTTGAGAAGTGCAGCAGTAGCTGGATAATGCACACCCTGGAGTGGCTTATTTGTAGTGGACTATGGCTCATTAATTTTACATTTAATTTTTTTCAAATCTGTTTAAAAAAACCCCACAAGTCTATTCTGAGGGCAGTTATGTAATGTATCCTTAGACTGGAAAATATTTTCAAATAAAAACTGTAGGCAAAAGGGAAGAAGAGTTTTGCCCACCTGCAGACCAGGGTTTGGTGTGCGCAGGACCTGTATGTGGCATTTGTCTTGCCCTGCTGATGCAGATACATAGTGCAAATAATGATAGTTATGGAAATCTATTCAGTGTTCACTCTTTTCTAGACTTTTCTTTCTTTTTGTGTAATTACCTGGGCCTTTTTTCTTCCTTTTTTTTTCCCCTCCTATTTTTTTCCATTTGGTGTATGAGCCAATATCCATTTCAGACCAGATTCCCGTGTAAAGCATTTGGATGGGGATGGGACTGACTTCTACACCAGACTGGGAACGAGGGGTCAGGAGGTGGATTTGCAGGATTTGGGGGGAAATGGTTTTGCCAGAAGAGCAGTGTGTGGATAAGCCTGCCTACAACAGCATTTACATCACAGAGGGTGTCACAAAAACCCTGTTTGGTTATGACACCACTCCAAGAGTATGGAGGAGGGACTTCTGGATTTTGCTGCTCCCGAGGTATGACTTTTTCCCCTTGTGGTTTATCCCTCCGTGCAGGTTCCAACCTTGATGATGGACACGCAGTTTTCGGAGTTCACTCCGGACATCACCCCGATCATGCTGGCGGCTCACACCAACAACTACGAGATCATCAAACTGCTGGTCCAAAGACGGGTGACAATCCCACGCCCGCACCAGATCAGGTGCAACTGTGTGGAATGTGTCTCCAGCTCCGAGGTGGACAGCCTGAGGCATTCCAGGTCAAGGCTGAACATCTACAAAGCCTTAGCCAGCCCTTCGTTGATTGCCTTATCGAGCGAGGATCCCATCCTGACCGCCTTCCGCCTGGGCTGGGAGCTGAAGGAGCTGAGCAAGGTGGAAAATGAGTTCAAGGCTGAATATGAAGAGCTTTCACAGCAGTGCAAGCGTTTTGCCAAGGACCTTTTGGATCAGGCACGGAGTTCCCGGGAGCTGGAGATCATTCTCAATCACAGGGATGATCAGAGCGAAGAGCTGGATCCCCAGAAATGTCACGATTTGGCAAAGCTAAAGGTAGCAATAAAGTATCACCAGAAAGAGGTAAGAGTTGCCTGAATGTGAAGGTATTGGGTAAAATAATTTATTTCTTGAGTTGCTGGGGGTTTGTTCAGTGCTGGCTCTCAGGTGGGGATTTTTGATGTGCACCTGGATTAGTCACAAACCAGGAGGTTCAGGGCACCTTGGTGACAGCGTGAATCTGACAACAGTTGAGGGCAACACGACAGGGACTTGCTGCAGTGGGCTGTGGCTTCTACAGCACCAATAATTTCTGTCTCAAAGCTCCTTGAATCCCGTCTCGTTGTAACCCATCCCCCTGCAAAGAACAGCCTTCAGACATTTCCAGGTCTGCTCGCTCTGAAAGCTTTTCCCAGTGGCTGCTTTTGTACAGGAACCAAAGCTAGAGGGGGTTGCCTGGCTCCTGAAGAAGACTGGCTCCCTCATGGAGTGCAGGAAATAATAGAGCACACAGTTCGCTTCCTGCAGCCACCAAGCACTTCCAAGCACCCATTCATCACGAACTCAAAAGGGCCAGAGAAGTGACAGCAGCCAACAAGAGCAGGAGAGGTTGGGAGCACCCCCGGAGACCCAGGTCTCCAAGTTTCCAGCAGTCTTCTGAAAACACTCATGTGGTGCAAATATTTCTTCACACCTGTGACACGTCTTGATCCTCAGTCCTCGACCTATCTCTGTTTTAGGAAGTGGGAAGCAATTCCCAGAAATTCCAACTCCGGCCCATAGTTCCAGAGAGGGAGGCCATACTTCAGCCAAAGGGCACAGAGCCTTTCAGAAGCCCTGCAAATCCACAGATTTATTAGTTGATTCAATAAAGGCCACGAACCCCAGGAGAATGCTGACAACAGTTTCATTAGTTGGCTCTGGATTTCCTTTCTCTTTCCAAATCCAGACAGAATTTAGGAGATGATATATTGCTGTTGGCCGGTGATGTTCCAGGTTATCTGAAGGAGGAATTTAGTTGCTTGGTTGAGGAACTGAATTTCAATGTGTATTACATTCTTCTGTGTCTAGAGGGTCACGGGAGTGGCAGAAGATCCTGTCACATTCCTCTTTCCACTGTCTTCCCCACATCCAGCACTGACCCAGCATGGTGTGATCCACTTGGCCTCCCTGAAGGGCTGCACGTGTCATCTGAGGTACAAACAGCCAAGAGGTGACAGATGCAGATTTCCTTTCGTCCCTCTGGGCTGCTGTGCCCCCCCAGTGCCAGCCCCTCGATGCAATAAGCTGGAGCCAAAGCCTCAGACTTCCTGGGATCCAGCACTTGGCAACTTCCAGCTCTTCCTGGGCGCTCCAGGGGAATGTCAGCTCGCTGGTGTCATGTCAGGTTGTGTTTTTTGCTCTGTGACGGGGTTGGGTAACACCACAAGTGCTTTAGGGACACGGGCAAGTAGTGAAGAGTTGCTCTGGAGAAGGGCAACGCAGGTAATCAGGTCAGTGTTCGTTACATCTAAGAAGGAGCAGAGATTCTAATTCTGTTTTTCCATTGGCCTGGCAGGCCCGGACTCTGCAGGCACGAGGTGCATGTTGCCCCAGCACTGCTGTGGGCAGGTCACTGCTGGTGCCACCGTGTCACTGGTGACGTCCAGGTGTGAATCTGTGGCTGCTCTTATCTTGTGTTCACACTCAGAACCTGCAAGTCTGAAGCAGCTCACTGTGTTCGAAACGTGGTGCTTTTTTATTTTTTTTTTTTAATCGTTGCCTGCTTTCTTGACAGTTTTTATCTTTTTTTTTCCTTTCCTTAGGCGTGTTTGACTGAATTCCAAGCATATGGGCAAATTCCATGTTTTGTGACATATTCATGACAGTTCCAGCCTAAAAATGATAGCAAATATGCTCTGTGTTGCCAGCTAAAGTCAGTGCTGTTTGCAGGTGGAATACTGGTGGGCAGGGGCAGAATGAATGAGGATGGGAAAGCAGCTATTGAACCCTATCATCCCACCTGGTTATTCACAAAAACCCTGAAGCATCCTGCAGGGTGGCTGGGGTTTTCTTATCATAATAATTAGGCCATCTTATCGTGGTAATTAGCACAACACAAAACATCAAGCAAGATACAAACATCCTTGCCAGCTTCTGATAAAATGAGAAGGAACCTTTGCCAGGGACATGCTGAGAAATGTTTTTTAATCCTAACTGGAGAGTATCAGACTGAGAGGAATTTTGTGGGGACAGGAAGGAAAATAGAAGCGAATTTGGTTTTCATGAAAGACGGTTCTGCAGAGAAAGACAGCAGACTTTTAAAAGTAGATCGTCTTGTTCTGCAGAAGCATTTTCTGTCTTAATGTTAAATGGGATTGGATTGGATTGGATTGGATTGGATTGGATTGGATTGGATTGGATTGGATGAAGCTTTTTACACCTTAACATTGACAAAGATAAGAACTCAAATCTCTGGTAGCCTAAGAGAAGAATCCAGTGTGGACTTTGGTTATTTTCTGGGGTGTCAGTTGTTACTGCAGTTGTTAGTTCTTTGTATTCAGCACAAAGAATGTGTAATTTCATATTGATTTCAGACAAATTTTCCTGCAGCTTTTTACTTTTTGGGTGAAATAAACCTGAAAAACCCCCAAAATGAAATGATTCCGTTTCAGCTTTATCAGGCAGCTAAGATCAAGATTCTTTTCAGAGAAGCTGTTAAGAGGAGATGGCTGAAGAGGTCGTGGGGTTTTTCTTTACAAAGGCTAGAAAAATCTCCCATTGTGGTGGGTGTTGGGGTTTTTTTTGTTGATTCGTTTTTTTGTTTGGTTTTGGGTTTGCGTTTTGTGTTTGTTCATTTGTTTTTTTCCCAAAAAAACCCCTTGGGAGGTACAAGTTTTGATTACTCCCAAACATGACGCATACTAAATATTTCATAAACTGAGAAACGTGTTGCTCATGAGGAAGAAGACCATTCTTCTTTGGAGGTGGGCCAAAACAGTGGAGAATAAATTTGTTGCTTTCCCTGTTTGTTTTTAATAAACCCGTAAATCCTAGAAGGTAAATTACTGTTTACACAGAAGGGGAAAAAAAAATCAATTACACAGGAAAGATTAAAATGTGCCCTAAGGTAGCTTTTTAGTATATTTTATTGCAGTAAATGGTAAAAACATGCTGTGCAATGTTCTCAAGCTCCCTCTCCCTTCTCATGTGAAGTGTAGAATGGTTGTGTCCTCAGTTTCAACTTACTGTGATCATTTCTCTAGAAGATGGGAAGGAGTTAGTAGTTGTGATACCTGTTTGCATGGCAGTGACAACATCTGAGGAAGAAATGAGGACAGCACTAAACACTGTGGAACATGATGAGTTAGACCCAGCACAGACACACCAGTTCTCTCAGTCCACTGTTAAAGAAATTGTTTTCCAGGGATCACAGTAATTAAGGTCTAAGAGACCAGCAGGCTGTTCATAAATGCTCTGTAGTGTGCAGCATTTGTCTTCATATTGCTACTTTTCTAGTTCTTTTATTTATGACTAATTTTGGAAGGAGAAAGGCTACTGAGGGCCTAATAGGAAAAGGCACAGCTCAGCTGTTGCGGATCACTCTTCACTGTGCTCTTCTGGCACCAGATTAGCTCTGCATTTGTTAATTTGTTTGCGTTTCTAAGAAAAGATAGGGAAAAGTCATCTCTTAGGGTCCTGCCAGTCTTGTAAAGCACAGTTGTGTATACAGGGGATGTGGCTGGGTTAGGGAATCAGGGCAGAGGCAGCGTGCAAAGAGAATTTTGATGTCCTTTAAGTTTTTTTTACTTTGCCAATAATGTAAAACAACCATAGCGTAGCAGTGAGTCAGGTCTAAAAGGGCAGATTTCTGCTCATATTTAACATTCTGCTGAGCCACAGGAACAGCAATACAAATTCAGCTTATTCCTGCTTTCCTGCTCTCCATCACAGGTCATTCACATCTCCAAAATTGAAGTGAAACATCACAGTAATATGGGGGTTTTAATGCATTTTTCTGGTGCTGGCAAATAGCTGGGCAGGTTTAGTTTATGTGTCTGTAAGAAGCCTACACAGTGCAAGGCACTCAGAAAAAACCCCGTTATTTTGTCTATGACTCTATTGCTTAGCACTTCCACAGAATTAGATCAAAGGAGTGGACAGAGAAATTCCTCCTCAGAAACCCTTAACCTCCATACCTCTTCCTCACCGTGCTCTAATCTAATGGCAGGAAAGGACAATTTAGAAAGAGTGTTCTTTGCTGTTTTTCTCTTCAGGATGAAGCTTCAACAGCTTCAGTCCTTTTTTAAATTTTTTTTCCAGGACATTTACATAGACAAGCACCTCCTGAGAAGCAGTTCTGAAGTGAATGAATAATCATTCCTGCCATGCTGCATATTTTTCCTCTGTGTCTTGACTCTTGTCAACTGTGTGGCTGCAGTCAGAAGCACAGCATCCCTCTCCAGGGAGCACGCATAAACCTGGGAAATTTCTGAGGGCACTTCACTTAGTGTATAAAAAGAGCTTATAAAAATATCAGAGATGCATGAAAAATGAAGTGTGAGGTCTGTGAAAATCAAAGCTCCTTGTTTACCCGTTTTGAAAGCCATTCAGGTGTCTTGATGGATGGCCACAGATCTTTCTTTGCTCTCAGGCAAAGCTCAGTTATTCTCCTGTGGGTTTGTCTGTTTTCTTGCCATACTGCCTGGAGGAATAATGATACAGGGCTGAATATTTGTATTGTGCTCTTTAAAAGCACAATGAAAAGTCTTGCTTGAGCTTGCATAGCTCAGAAGAGTAATAAAGAGGCTTTTACTTCCAGATTTCTAGAAGGAAATCAGGTCTTGAGAAGGTCTTTATTGGGACCAGGTGAGGGAAGCAGAACTGTTCCTTGTGGCAGCTTTTTCTTAGTTTCTAGTGATCTGGAACATCCCCATTTCTTGGTGTGTTCCATGGTGAAGGCGGCGTGGTCTGCCCTGTGCCACAGACCTGAACGTAAATTTAGGGATTTCAAAAGCCCTGAGTATCCAAATGTGACCTTCCCTTTTCCAACAGCCATCCTTTCATTTGTTCCTTGCTGTCTGCAGCAGTGTTCCCATCTGGTGTGTGAGCAGTGGCCTGTGCTAAATGAAGCTGTTTTCTCTCAAACTCCATCCCAGCAGCACTTGACCACCTTAGAAAATCTTCTGTGAACGTGGCTCTAACTGAGCTGTTATCAGCAGCCTCAGAGGCAGAATCTGGGGTGGCAGGTGGGGAGATCTGTCTATATTTGCACCCTTAAAAGAGCCATCCCTGCTGATCACTGGTGGTGCATGACTCAGAGCCCCTCCTCTACAGGCTTGTGCAGTTGCCAGATCTCTTTGTTCAGTTTGGGAAATTGTCACAGAAATTTAACCTGTACAGCTGCATCGTCGCGTTACAAAAATGAGGACAAGTGGCACTTAAAATCTTAACTCCTCTCTGAACTTGGAAGAAGAAATAACATTCAGGGGGATCTGACGGTTCACTGCTTTGACAAAACTGGGATGTTTATTGGAGGGAGCAGCATTATTTGGTACATCGTTCACGTAACGCCGAAATGTTCTCGCTTGATGAAGGTTAGCCACATATTGCAGCTGTCAGGGAACAGAGCTGCACAGCACTCTGTTGACAGCAGAATCATCTCTGACTAATCTTGTCATGCACCAATTTGAAAAAGCACCCTAAGATTGGTATGTAGGTCAAGGACGAGGACTTGGATTGCGTTATGGTGATGTGTAGTGGGCAGAAAACGCCAGGATCATTCTTTAAGTCATTTTTGGTGTCTTGTGCCTCTTACTTAATGATCTCCTGGACAAAGACGGGAAATATGTCGAAAGCCAAGGAGGTTGCCACTGTTGTAACAGCGTTCAAGAGTCATTTAGTGAGTTTGACAGTTCCCTTAACTTCATGTTTCCCATCAGTTTTCTTGCCAGCCAGAGAAGAGGCTTGGGACGCCAAAGCCAAAGTACAGGACATGATTGATGGGCTTTCCATAGACAACAGGAACTGGAGAGGAGAAGTGATGCCTTGCGTGTTGTAACAGCCAAGTCTTCAGTGTTCCCACATCTGAAGGGCTGAAGTGTATTTAGAGTCAGCTTTATGTCAGTGGAGAAGAGTAAATCATGTTATTTCATACTTTGAATGACACTCTGAAGTAATAGACTCTGGGGAAAAACTGTGGGCATGGATTCTCTCATTCGGATATAGAAGTGATCATGGTTATTTACCTGGTTTCTGGGAATTTCAGCTTCACTCCTGTGGCTTGGAGAAGTGAGTTCTGAACCTCCATTCAGAAAAGAATAGAGACTGCTCACTCCCCTCACCTCATGCATAGAGCAGGTCCATCACCACCTCACAGGTGGCTGCAGGAGAAGTGAGATGAATAAATGGGTTTGTCGTGGCACCCCCCAAACTGAACTCTTGTGCAGACTGACATTTAAAAGCTGTGACTGCAGTTTCTGTTCTTACCCTCTCCAAACCCCAGCTGGCTGAGTGAACCTCCCTCAGCAAAGCCTTCTATTCTGCCGGGGTGATACAACCCAGGAGCAGGAATGGCCTTTGGAGGTTCCCAGGGAGGTGAGAAGTGTTTGTAGTGTGCTAGTCTGCTCTTTCATGGATATTGGAGTAAATTTACACATTCACAAGAAGGTAAGGCAGGAAGGAAAAGGATCCCAAAATTACACAATTTCAGCGTAAATGCGTCTCAGGTCAGAAAGGAAGCAAAGCAAAACTAATTTTGGGACTTTTTATTAACACTAACTGGGTAAAGTAGGTATGTATTTAAAAATACTTGTGAATGGCTTTTAAAATTTTCATGTTTGCTTTACTTATCACTTATTTAATGTAAATGTTAGCAATTCACTAGAGAGAATGAGCCCAGCCTTTTCCTTAAAAGTCAATACCTTCTCCACTTCTGTTAAAGCCCCTGAGAGCTCCCAGTATTCACTTCCAAAATGTGTAACTCCTGAAGTGCTGCCTGAAAGAGCACTCAGGAAATGCTGACAGATTTGTCTCTGAACAGTTTTTAGTGTTTTTCCAGTGCTTCTGCGGCCGATATCCCCTGATCAGCTCTTGGGACCCAGGCTGGGAATTAATTCCCTGCGGAGTGTATTGCTCATATTCAGCACTTCAGCGCTCTGCCTTTGGAAACCCAGCCCAGACCTCCTACATCTTTGTAAGAGATCTGTATCCTGGGATGTTTGCTGGGATACATCCCTCAGGAATTTATTTATCAACTCTAGTCTGCTGTCGGTTTGAATGCCTGCTGAAAAGTTGTGGTTCTGTTGGGCTCTTGCTCAGGTTCTGGACCCTGTTCTGCTGGGGTGTCTGCTCCAGGAGCAGCGTTCAGCACCTGCTCTTGATTCAGTGCAGAATTTAATGCACCTAAATCCTGCTGACACAGGCCACAAATACAAACCTACAGCCAAACACACATTTAAGCACTATGGGTAGAGATGGATTTAATTTCAAGCTTAAAGATTTTATAATTGCTTCTTCCATGGGTAGGTATCCAGGATTTGCAAGCATCTGTCTTTGTCCTAGGATATGTGGGGACCTTTTAGTTTAAATATTTAAGCCAATCCAACTTGAAGGTGTTAAACCCATGAATTTTGATGGAACAGTGGCAGGATTTTAGAGGTTATTCACTCTTTCCTTTTGTCAGCATTCACCTCACTGCTGAATTTCCAATTGCTACCACTTAAGCTGAGTTCATGTCTGCTACCACCAGAGAGATCTATTATGGATAGGAGACCTTTAGTCAAGATTCATGTGTCATCATAATTTAAAATATTTTAAGAACAGATTAAACTAAATTCCTGTCTAATTTGAGGCCATATGTTCATCTGTGGAGGATCTGGAGTTTGTTTTATTCACCAGCTGAGGGTTTGAGCAGTTTGGGTAGCACCTGGTTTTCTCCAAGGGCTGGTCCAGCTCAGCCATGTCATCTCCTCCATGGCAGAAGTGCTGCCATTTGGATTTTCATCACTGCTTCACTGCTGCTACTCACAGCTGTGTTTTTGATGGGATATTCATCCTGCAAAAAAACTATGATGTCTTGGAAGTGTCTGATGAGGAATGTTGAGTTGTGTAGTCCCTTTCCCCCACGTTACACAGCTCCCCCCCCCAACTACTTTGTCTCATTTCTCCTTATTTTTTTTTCCTCTTGCAGAAAGTACTTAATTAACACGATGAACAGCCATTAGGTGTTTACCCTCTGCAGCTCACACTTCGGCTGCAGAATGTAAATAACTTTGCAGTCATTAACAAGGTTGAACTTTAAAAAGAAATGTGCTACAAAAAAAAGGGTTTTCTTATTCATCTCACTGTTTGCAACACTACAAACTTGAGGAGGCTGGCATTTCTTCTCTAGAACATGTGGTCTCACAGGGCTCACTGGCTCTCTGCTGCAGGCATCAAATTAGGCCACCCAGAGTTTCTCTCTCCTGTCTTGGGCTAATTTAGAAATGAGGCTCTTTGACTATTGCCCACTGGAGTTTCCCTTAAGAGCAATCAGCCTGGTGCAACCACCACATTTCAGTTCTTCCTCAGAAGATCTTGTTCTTGGTAAAAACGGAGGCAGAGGGGTTGGTGTGGCCCTGGAGATGTGTGGTGCTGCTTGAGTGGAGAAGGCAATGGCATTTCTCCTTTTTGTGGGAGACAGGGATTCACAGGAAATCTGCATTCTTTGCAGTCCTCTCAGATATGCTGCTGCATCAGACACTGCGCACAGGCTGCAAAGTCTAGCTCTGTTCCTGAGAAAATCTGCCTTTCCAAAGCCTAAGCGGCTTTACTTGCGGAGGGCAGCGCCATACAGTATTACCCCGTAGCCTCGCAGGTTTGAGATGCTCTGGGCCCCAGCGCTGTTGGTGAGGTCTGACCTATTGGAAGGAGTGTCAGGAGGGAACCAAAGGCAATTTCATGGCTGCCGTGCTGTGTTTGGCTCTCGCTGGTGACCTCCCTGGGAGCTGCTGGAGCTGACTGATAGAAGAACTCGGTCCTGCTTATTAAGACAGAGCTCTGCAGTCCCAGATTAGTGGTTATTCATCTATGAAGAGCCCTCACCGTCCACAGCAAGAGCACAGACAAGAACTCCGGCAAACTCCAAACCAGAGGCTGTTGGCAGCAGTCACCATAATCAGAATAAAGGCAGAGGGATGCTGTGCTCAGCCCCTGTGATGTCTATCAGGGAGCTATTTCAGTTGCTCCCTGAGGCATTCACATCTCAACCCATCTGTGTCTGATCCTAAGTTACTTATGACTGCCAGAGATCAGGGATTTCCCCATAGATGAGGGGAGGGGGGTGGAACATAATTTCTGTGTTTGACAGCATGCAGAAAGCATTTAATTCCCGAGAAATGGAATTTAGGTGACTTAAAAATATCAGTAAAGATTAGTTATTAAGGAAAAGACACTCCATCCAGCAGCTGCTTTTTTCCCCTTAAAAATATCCCCCTTGGTATAGGATTAGGTGGCAATGAGCATGATGAACATGGAAAATGAAATTCTCTAATAGCACAATCCACCTGCAAGCCAAATGTTACACAAAGACCCTGGCAAGGCTGAGAGAAGAAAAAGAGAACATAAAAGACTTTGTACTGCAGTAATCTCTAGAGTGCTTCCCAACTATGACTGGAATTGCTGATCTCATTTCTTGGAAAGGCAAAGATATTTATCCCCATTTTCAAAAGCCAGGAGGCTGAGCACCTTGCTCCCAGGTATCACGGGGGTGCTGTGCTCACAAGGAGGGTCTCTGAGTTGCATCTTACCTCCCTGTGAACTGTATCTTCAGCTAGGGACAGGTTCTGCTCCACAGGTAATGGGCAAGGAGATTGTTTTTGGGATTGGCTCCTCGAGAAATGCATCTGCAGGTGGGGACCACCCTGGACAATGTTTTGTACAACCACAGGCTTCAGTGGTGATTTAACCCTAGGCAGCAGCTCAGCCCCAGGAGCCTCTCGCCCACTCCTGCTGGTGGGATGAGGGAGAGAACTGGAAGAGAAGAGTGAGAAAACCCGTGGGCTGAGATAAAGACAGTTTGAGCAGGTGCAGCAAAAGCCATGTGTGCAAGCAGAGCAAAACAAGGAATTCATTCAGTGCTTCCCATGGGCAGGCAGAGGCTCAGCCACCCCCAGGGCTCCATCAGGTGCCACAGTGACTTGGGAAGGCAAACTCAGAGTGTCCCCCTTTCCTCCTTCTCCCCCAGCTTTATGTGCTGAGGGTGATGCTGTGTGCTCGGGGATATCCCTGTGGTCAGCTGGGGTCAGCTGTCCTGCTGTGTCCCCCCAGCTCCTTGTGCCCCCCAAGCTCCTCCCTGGTGAGGGTGAGGAGCAGGAAAGGCTCTGGCTGTGTGTGATCCCTGCTCAGTGAGAGCTCCAACATCCCTGTGTTATCCACCCTGTTTCCTGCACAGAGCCCAAATCCAGCTGCTGTGAGGAAAATTAACTCTACCCCAGCCAAACCCTACACAGCATCAGATGTTTAGTTCCTACATTCACTGAACTGAGCATAAATGCCACCTCTTGGTGACGTTTCTTCTCGCTGATGCAGCTGTCAGAACATTCTCCATCCTGTCTGTGGGGTGATGCCTTGTGCTGCTCTTTGTGGTAGAGACTGGAAGCTCCTGGAATGCAGCAGCCCTTGGATAAAACACTTGTCAAGTGTTGGAGAAATAGTGTTTGATGGTCGTATGTTGTCTTAGCAGAACTTCTGGTGCAGTGCATCTGCCTCTGACTCTGGACCATCCACAAAACTGGGACAAAATGCAGGTTTTTTCCTGCTTTTCGTTGTGCAGAAACTTCAACTGATGACAAATCCTGTCACACACGGTACATTCATGTGAAATGATAAAAGGCTGTGATATACACAGGAACTATTTCAGTCTGTGGCACATGAAAGGCTTTGCAAAAATGTGAAAAAACACATTTGGGGTTACTTACGTGGAAAATTAACTTTCACTCAGGAAAAGCCTTGGTATAAGTAGTGTTGAAGATGTCAAGTTGCTTTTCCAGTTCTCTGCTCTGCTGTTTGTAAAGTCGAAATTTCCTTAACTTTATGGAGAAGTTTGAAATTATGGAGGATAACAGAAGTTCCACAATATTTTCAGAGTTTCAGGGTACTTACACCTGAAGGAATATATTGTTTTATTTTGTGTGCATTGATTTAGCACTATGACTCCTAGACAATCTTTAATAAATTGAGAATTCAGTGGTTTGGTCTGGCCAATGAATTAGTTTATTTAACAGCACCTGGAAGCAAACCCACAAAAACCAATAAATTCTTTAGGCAGCACACCAGTGGCTTGGTTTGTTTTCTTCATTATAATTCAGAATTCCAGTGTTTCTGCACACTGGAAATTTTGGGCTTTTAGCCAGCTGCACTACTGGAGATAAAAGCATCAGTGCTTAGTGATTTTAAATCTGTGATTAATAAGTTGGACTAATACAAGTTAGTAAAAGTCTACTCTGGTCCCAAAAAAGCCTTACCTTTAATAAACACAGCATTTGGTGGTTTATGACATTAGGGAGTCTCTTTGTGTGGTGTGCTTAAATTTCCCTTGGGCAGTTTTCATTGAGGTTGGGACCAGCTTGATTGGAAAATTTAATGGCTTTTTCCATTTCCATTCCCTTTTGCCAATCTGCTCTTTAAAGCTGCTCTTTCATGATGTGTGAATTTGTCTCCATTTGAAGAACTAACATCAGATACAACTGAGAAAGCAGATTTTAGAAATGAGCTATTAGGCAGAGAAGAGGCACTTTTAAGATGCTTGCAAGTTGCACAGCAACCAGAAGAACATATAGTCATTTGATTTCTCAAATGACTTTGACTTTGACTCAAGGGAAAAACAGTTTTATTCTCCCCCCTGAGCTTTCTATCATATGTGATAAAGAGAAAATGTGTTTATGACATTTTCTCCCTCAAAAAAAACCCAAAAAAACAAACCCAAAAAACCCCCCACCCTTAAAAAAAAAAAAGAAGTTGTGCCTCTTCTCAGAGAAGCAGCAGCGTCTCTTGCCCTGTGAATCACTGCCGAGCCAGTAACAGCTCCTGACGGGGATCTTGAGAAAACAGAGCAGTGTAACCTTCTGTTTCTTCCAGGTTTGAAACACAAAGCCCTGACCCTCCTGAAATCAGAGTTAAAACACAGCCAAACCCCAATCGATGCTTGGTGATTTTCCAGCTTCTGTAGAATTGTTTCTCTTACCTGCCCAGAGCAGCTGTGGCTGCCCCTGGATCCCTGGCAGTGTCCCAGGCCAGACTGGACAGGGCTTGGAGCAGCCTGGGACAGTGGGAGGTGTCCCTGCCCATGGCAGGGGGTGGAAATAAGATGAGCTTTAAGGTCCCTTCAACCCAAACCATTCTGTGATTTTATGATCACTGTTCCCATATATGGAATTTTACAATAATATTTTCTCATCACTACAAACAACAAGTCTTGGTTTTTTTGTGGAGACCATCAGCCCATGAGCTACTGCCTGTTTCCAGCTGCCTACATGTGCTGGTTGATTCCAAATCACACACTCTTCTGATATTATTTTCCCAAGCCCTCTGGAGCAGAGTGTCATCGGTTATGTGCCAATGCAGAAATCATCAGAAGCTTATTGTTGTAATAACACATTGAAATCCAGCTTCATAAATGCCAGATAGTTCCCTTGGAGAGCTTTTTTTCAGTGCTAGTTTGGGTCATTCTATATATTTGAACTACCCAGTCCAAAAATGGTCTGATTCTGATATAAACACCCTGTTAAGACATATAAAATATATTACCAAGATCTAAAAATACTTACAGAAGTGAATGACTTCATCAGAATTAGCAACTAATTTTTCCTTTTGTTTGCTTTAGTCATTTTGAACAGGGCAATGACAGTGCTCTGTTTGTTTAGAGCACTCTGAGAACTGTGCTTAGAAGTCCTCCCAATACCGGGCAGCTTTTGTGACGAAAGAATATTTAAAAGATTTGGGTGTGGACTGAAGATTTTTGAAGAAAAACAGAGTTGTCTTGGTCTTGCAGACATCTCTGGTTAGTCCTGGGTCTGGAAAGCCTTGAAAACCATGGGGCTGTCCAGGTAGAATCAGGAACGTGAAGTCTTCTGGCACTGAGCGAGGTATCCTGGTTTGGTTTGAAATCCCTCTTTGGTAGGAGAGCAGCCTGAAGGAGCTGCACCCTGAGCACCTGAGGCGTGTGAGATGCCCTAAATCACCATCACAACGCTGTTTTTTACAGAGTGAAAGCGAACTGTCAGATGCTGATCCTGCCGCTGTGATCAAACATTCCTTTAATTTTACAGCTGCTTCTCTTCCCGAGCAGCGAGGCAGGGCTCCAAAATGTGCTGTCCTGCTTCCCAGCAGGTGTCACCTGGCCACACCTGACGCTGCTGGCTGCTGTCTCATGCCAGCCCAGCCCACACACACCCTGCAGCACCCCGCAGCCTCGGCGAGATGTTCTCCCTCTCACACACTCTCAGAGCTTTGCACCTTTTCCCTCCTGCCTCATCTTTGAGTCACTTTTTTTTAAGATGCTGACAGTGACTTGTTCGAGGCAGTCGAAACCTGAAACATTCTGAGAAGGAACGTGCTCCAACACATGGGGAGAGGAACAGCTTGTAGTAATTCTCGTGGTGCTGCTTTTGCACGAGGCTGCGTGTGTGGTGAGTGGCTGATCCACATAAGGATGCTGCAAGTAGAAAAAAAAACCTTCCATGAGAAGGAATCCTAAATCCTACATAGAAAAAGAAGAGTGGAACTTCCCTCCTTTTCCCCCTTTATCTCCAAAAGATGCTTTTCCAGCCCATAGCCGGCCCCAAACATAATCTGAGGGTCTGTGTGGGCTCTGACACACAAATGAGGGGGAGTGCATGTGGAGCACCTGTCAGCAATAATCTTTCTTTCTTTCTTTCCTCCCCAGTTTGTTGCTCAGCCGAACTGCCAGCAGCTACTAGCAACGCTGTGGTACGACGGCTTTCCAGGATGGCGGCGGAAGCACTGGGCAGTGAAACTCTTGACCTGTGTCACCATTGGACTGCTTTTCCCCGTGCTGTCCGTGGCGTACCTGATTGCACCCAAGAGCAGGCTGGGACTGTTCATTAAAAAGCCATTTATCAAGTTTATCTGCCACACTGGCTCTTACCTGACCTTCCTGTTCATGCTCCTGCTGGCGTCGCAGCACATCGTCAGGACTGACCTCCACATGCAGGGGCCACCTCCCACCATCGTGGAGTGGATGATCCTGCCCTGGGTTCTAGGTAAATCCCACACCCGATCCTGCCCTGGGTTCTGTGTAAATCCCACACCTGATCCTGCCCTTGGTTCTGTGTAAATACCACACCTGATCCTGCCCTGGGTTCTAGGCAAATCTCACACCCGATCCTGCCCTGGGTTCTACATAAATCCCATACCCCCATCCTGCCCTAGGTTCTAGGTAAATCCCACACCCGGTGCTGCCCTGGGTTCTCGGTAAATCCCACACCCGATCCTGCCCTGGGTTCTAGGCAAATCCCACACTCCAATCCTGCCCTGGGTTCTATTTAAATCCCACAGGCCATCCTGCCCTGGGTTCTAGGTGAATCCCACACTCCAATCCTGCCCTGGGTTCTATTTAAATCCCACAGGCCATCCTGCCCTGGGTTCTACATAAATCCCACACCCCAATCCTGCCCTGGGTTCTATTTAAATCCCACAGGCCATCCTGCCCTGGGTTCACCCCAGTCCTGCCCTGGGTTCTGTGTAAATCCCGTAAGTCCCACAACCAGGAACGCTGAGCTACAGGGCCTGACTGGCACCCATGGCAACTGTGTGGGGCCTCATCCCCGAGCCCAGCCTGCGAAGGGATTTGGCAGCCAGCTCCAGAAACTGCCGAGAACAGCTGGGCTCCTTCTGGAACAGCAGCTCCTGTTGGCCCAGGGCTGCCCTGCTGCTCGGTGCCATCTGATGTGCCTTCAGACATGACCCGAGTAAACCGCGGCAGCCGGGCTGGCGGGGAGGAGCAGGTTGGGAATGAGCTCCTGGGTCACTCACGGTGTCACTGCTGCCGCTGGCTCGGTCCTGCTGCCTGGCACAGGGACAGGCAGTGCCCGGAGCCTGGCTCTGCTCTCCCTGCTCCCTGCTCTGCTCCTGGAGGCGGCACAGGAGCCAGCCTGGCTTGTTCCTCCCGGAGAAACCAGGAATGCAGCAGAGGGAAGATGAGCCTCACTCTGCTGATAATCACTGACCACATCAACATCAAGGGCACTGATATCAGCAGGAGAAGGAGGGAGTGTTGATTGTCTGGAAGTTACGTGTGAGGCTCTTACTCCAGTCTGGCTTGGGCAGCCGGAGCTGGGGAGAGAAGGAGGAGTGTGTGTGCTGAGGGCAGGATGTTCAGCCGAGGCAGTGAGATGGGATGAGGTGAGAGAAGAACAGAGAAGCCAGATGGATGGATTTTTGATGGGAGAGGACTATTTACCCTTCCTAACTGAGCTCCAGCACAGCGGGAAACCTGTGAGCTCCATCAGGATCCTGATCCCTCCTCTGGTTCAGCTCCCGCGTCCCTTGCTGTGCCACCAGCGTGTGGCACCCCTGGCAGCTGGGAATGTCACCAGGCACTTTGCTCATGGACAGTGCTTTCCGCACCTTTCCGGCCCTCCTGCTTTCCCTCCTGCTTTCCCTCTCCTGGTGACACCGGGACTTGTTTCTGTGGTGGCTCTGGATCAGGCTGGCTCTGTGCTGAACAAGCCCAGCTGTTCCTGTGCCAAACCTAAAACTGCTGATGGAGAACCAGGAGGGAAAGTAAGAGCTGCAGACATGTTCACAAATCACTTTGGGTGGTGACCCAGGGCACTGTGCTCCTTGTGCAGCTCCACCGCCAGCCTCATTATCTGATTTATGCACTGAAATGCAGATGTTAGTAGAAACTTCAGAGTAAGCTCAGGAGGTTAAATGCCTTTGCTGAGCTTAGGTGATATCTTCACTTTATCTTTAAATTCATGGTTAAAATTGAGGGAAATGGTAGGCATTTCAGTAAAATTGATTTGCAGATGAAAGGAGGATAATCCATTTAGAAAAACCTTTCCAAAACACCTCTTACAGCTGTCTGTTCTTGAGTTCCTTTGTTTCGGATAAATAGAGATATTGTATGACTGTTTATTAAACGAAGAAATTAGAACAGTTTCACCAGATTAAAGGTTATTACTTACGAAATATTTTCCACTATAAAAGGAGAGAGAACAGGCACACACAGCATTGCTGTAGCTATAGTAACCAGCAACGATAACTCACTATAAATACAGCGCATGAGTTCTTCAACAGGCTCCTCTCCATTGATTTATTTTATTTTATGGCTTTGCGTGCATGCAAAGACGTGGAGGCTGCTGTAATAAGATTACCTGGCTGGCCCTGACGTTATGCTTGTGTGGCCATTGACCTGCTGGCTGGCAGCTGAGCAGCTCAGATTGATATCTGGGGGCGTGCTGCAGTTCATTGCAGCTTTGCCTGCTCTTCACTTTGAACGTCCAGGCGCTTAAAGCTGAGTTGCAAGCAGCACATCAGTGACCGCTGCAGTATCCTGTGGTTAGGCAGGGGCAGCAGTTTGGGTAATTAGATTGGTGATGCGCCTGGAGGTGTACGTTTTGTTTTGTTTTGTTTTGTTTTGTTTTGTTTTGTATCCTCTTCACACTTTTCCAGTTTTCATTCAAGGATAATGTCAAGTGGGTAATTCAAAATACCTGGGGCTCTAAAGACATTTTCAGAAGCATCTAGGGCACAAAGGAGCTGCCACTTGCTTTTTAATGGGACTTAGGCTTTCAAAAATACTTAAACAGTTCTACAAGAAAGGACATAGAAGTTCCTTACAGTCAGAACCGTGTCAGGCGGCTTTAGCAGTATGGTGATGAATTTCAGAAGCTGCCCTTCACCCTTTCAGCTGCCAGGAGGTATAGTGAGCATTAGCAAGTGCCAAAAGTGATCACCAGAAGGCATTTCAGAGTTGACATGATGGGCCCTGGCCACATCCTTGGGAGCAAACCCCACAGCCATATCTGACATGAGGTGAGTCACTGCCAGGCTGCAGAGCCCTGCCTCATGCTGAGCCTTACCTTTCCTCACAAATAATCCCTGTGGGCTTTTTGTACAGCGAGATGCATAAATACAGTGGCTGAGCACAGAGAATGGATCAGCTTCTTCCTTCTTTGGTGTGATATTTCCAGGTCAGGGAGGAGCTGTGCTGGCGTGCAGAATCCGGTTCTGGTGTTGCTAGAGAAAGTCAGGGAAAATCAGTGCTGTCCAACAGAGCAATGAATTGCTCACAGTGTCTGTAAGAGCAGACAATCTATTAGAAACTATACCAAATACAGCTGCTTGGAGAGTTTATTCACGTAGAACAAATTTCAGCTGAGCCAATTCACTTGTACTGGTTATAAATAAAGTGTTTCAGGCAGTCTCCTCATGTGCATACCTGGAGCCCTGGGTAGGAAACCAAGGTCTTTTTCAGCTCTCTCCAGACTGCTTTCCCCACAGACTTGTAAAATATCTCATAATCAGCATCATTGTACTTCGTAGAAGGCAGGAGGGATGAGGCATTTTTTCCAACCTGTTAATTTCAAATTGTCTGGTGTTACATCATACGTATATACACAGAGCTCTAATGGCAAATAATGCCTTGTCATGGCAATGAACTCCCTTTCTTTCTACAGGTTTCATCTGGGGAGAAATCAAGGAGATGTGGGATGGTGGATTCAATGAGTACGTACATGACTGGTGGAATCTGATGGATTTTGCAATGAACTCCCTCTATCTTGCAACTATCTCCCTTAAAATTGTTGCCTATGTCAAGGTACAGTAACTTGGGAGAGGGAATTTTTAATGTGCTGGTGAGAGCTGTAGTACACAGGGTACAAACTGTTCAAATCAAAATCACAGAGCAAAGAAAATAGCTTTTCAAGCAGTCCAATTTTGAAAATTCACCTGGAAAGCTTATTATTTTGTTGGAGAATGAACATCCTGCTAATTCCGACTCTTTGATTAAAAGTTAAATAGATTGTTTGGGCACGGGGGAGAAATTTCTCCACCTTCTGTGCCTTTTGTAGCTACTCAGTTGCCAAAGCACTTTGTTTTCTGTGCTGGCACTGGACCTCCTTCAACAGTGCATAGTGAAAACGTGGCTTTTAAATCAAATGGTAAAGGGAAAACAAGAATAGAGTTACCTGAAAACTTCTAGAGCCAAGCTTTATAATCTGTAGTCCTACAGATCTGGCGATTAGTAATCAGAAGTTTGTGACAGGTCTACTGAGAAGAGCAAGGCTGTTACTAGGAGGCTTCTATCGGATAATCTGATATAAAGGGGTCAAATTCCTCTTCCATATGTAACCTATGGGCAGGGAAATGACAAAGGAGTGAATTTTACCACCCTGCAGGTTCTTCCCTGTCATGTTCCGTTTGTGGTGAGAGCCCACATCAGAGCTCATCCTCAAAAGCACCTTCCACATTTTTAAACTTCTGATGCCCCAAATTAGCATATGCGCGGGGTTTGAAGCCAGGGGATGGCCTGAAGCACTTTCCTTCTGTCTCCCTTCTTCAAAGACAAGACACAAAAGGCATCCTGTAAAATTCCTTATGCAACAGCTCTCCTTGGCTTCAGCTGGAGCTTCGTGCTTGGCCTACTTCTTCCCTTGGTATGAATCAGCAGCAGCTTCTCCGCAGTCAGTGAGATTACTCAGGTGTAAATCAAGTAACTGGCATCTGCTCCCTGGCCGCTCCTGCTCTCCCCAGTTCTGCAAGGTCTCTACTTGTGGCAGCCCAGCTCCCAAGAACCAGGACAAGCACTTCCCTAAGAGCAACCTTGTTTAGTCCTGCCCAGCAGGCAGCGGGGGAAAGAGGAGAAAATTTCACCGAGCCCATTGACTCCAGAATGCAAACAGCCCTGCTATGGGGCCTTTCTTAAATCCTGAAGGCTGCAATCCTGGTGAGTCAGATTTTCAAAGGGAAAAGCTTTTGAGCTGGTTGCTGCTCCCTGAAGAGGCAGCTCTGTAACAGCATCAAAGCGGGAACAGATTATGTCTTTTATTCTCCCAACATTCAGAACCAGGGAGGAAATTACAGACTTGAAAGGTTGGTCTTTAAACCACAAGCAATACAGGGGGAAAAAAAAAAAAAAAGAAAAAGAAAAAAAAAAAGATGGAAATGATAGAATGCACGGACAAATCTTAAAATGTTAACAACCCGGTTCTTTCTCACACACAAATTGCTAGAGGAGCTGTGCATCCATGGCTTTATGCAGTCACACACAGGATGTAAACTCGCAGCCAAAGCACAGGTACAAAGGAGGTACAGCTCTGTTTGTGCTCCCTCTCAGAGCCACAGAAACGTGCAGGTTAACCGCAAACCCCCATGTGCCGGCACACAAAGGAGGGTTTGCAGGAATGGATCTGTCTGAGCCCAGATCAAACCCTCCTGGGTTTGATCTCAGGTCAGCCCCTGATGAGGGCCAATTCTGAGAAGTTCCCTCTGCCCTGCATCAGTCAGGGCTTGCAGTGTGCTTGAAATGTGAGAGTTTGTAACCCTGATAATGGCTTCAAAACATTTTGCAACACGATTTGTTATTTATAGAACAGCCCTCAGCTGGAAGAGGTTGGGATACATGCCAATATACCAAATTCTAACACTTCTTAGAACTTCAAAGGATTACACGGACATTTAACTTTCTGCCAAATATCAGAAAAAATAAATTGCATACTGATACTGAATGTTTTCCATCCTTGTTTTTACGTGAAGACTTCTTCTTTTTTCCTGTGATTTGACTGGCTTCAAGACCTGGCTGTAATATTGTCTGATACCAATGGAATCTTCAGGCTAATTACAGGGTAGAAATACTTTCTTAATCAGTTTTCATTTGATGCATTGAATTATCGTGTAATGAGGAAGGGTAGATGTGACAGCATGGTGTAATTTATTTGTATTATTGTGTGTACATCTCTGCTGTGTTTCATCTTTTGAATTGACACCAAACCAAACTACTGCAGCCTTCCCAGATACGCAGCTTCGTTAGATAACTCTGAAATCTGCTGTTTCTCTGTTACCTGTGATGCCAGGCTGCTCTGAAGGTTCTGTCTGCCAAGCGAGGAGATACCCCAGTTCATAAAGGACCAAAATATGACCTTGATGACCTAAATACTGCTTTAAAAAGAGGTGGGGGACACAGAAGACCATCTCCCATGCCTTTGTGTGCAGTCTCTGCGAAACCTTAGCAGAGAGCCCTGGGCTGCCGTGTCCAGCCAGCCTGCAGAAGAGAATGGGGAATAAGTGTGCAGATCTGCTGTCCAGGCTTCCCAATCCCCCACTGCTGGATAGCCACAAAAAGTTAACCTCTTTGCCTGTTGGTAGGCATTTTAAGACCCATCTTCAAATCAAGTTAACAGGCTCAGGCCATGATGTTCATGTAATAAAGAACAGTTTGGAAATGTCAGAAGCAATCCAAGGTCATGCTGAAATGCCTGTGTATCATGTCTCATCTCCTTCATACAGAGGGAGAGTTTGAAATATCAACCCGCTTTTTGCTGAGCCCTTGAAAAAATTGGGAGCTTGTGTATTGGGCCTTCAGATTTAAGTAGAAAATCTCCGCAATCTCGTCTGTCAGTGTGATATTGGTACCATTTCCTTTTCAAAGGTACCAGAATTATTTTAGGAGCCCTAAACACGCTGCTTATGGTGTTAGCTGTGTTATTCTGAGTGCAGTTTTGCCTTTTTACGCATGCTAAATGAGCAGAGACAAATGTTAAAAGGACAATTACTCCTTGATGTTAAATGTCTTTGACTCCATTCTCTGTGCTACTGTTGTTAAGCCAGAGCAGTTCCATTTTGCAGAACCAGAGCAGTCACATTTTACAGAACCAGAGCAGTCACATTTTACAGAACCAGCTCTGTTGTGTTACCTGCTCACATCTAGCTGCACTTTGCTCAGAAATGCTTCTGCTTTTACAGTTACATTACAAGCCCAGTTAATGTTGTAATTGATGCACTCAACTGTACCCAGTGTTTCAGCTGTAATTAAGACCTCTGCTTTAGCAACTCTCCTAAAATTGCCATGACAAATTAACTAATAAGAAAATTAATACGAAGAAAGCCTTTTGGTTCTGGGCTGCTGGCACTTTTTTTTTTTTGAGATTACATGGGAAGAAAAGCATCCAATAGTTCATTGCTTTTCTTCTTCCTTTCCTTCTCCCCTCCCTCCCATTGTTCCTGCAATGTGCAGTGTTTATAATGTGCAATCATATTTAGGAGGAAAGAGAACAAAAGTAATTGGAAATTTACATCTGGAAGCAGCTAAAATCTGAACCCCTTTAAATGGTGAAAGAGAAGGAGATTGTGTATGAGCTCATGGATATAAGGAACCCACAGACTGTGAACTCAGAATTAAAACAAATTTTAAAAAATCCTAATTTTTCAGTTTAGGCTAAGAACAGCCAACATACCCAAAGCCTCTAAAGAAAACCTGCTCCCACATCTCTTGCCATGAGGGGGTCATAATGTAGTAGGCAGAATTCATAAAAAAAACCATCATTAAACCCTCATCTCTGCCCTCATTGAGTCAGCCTCGGTCCTGCATCCCAGCTGTGAGTCTGGCAGCAGCTGAGATGCAAGGGGTTAAAAGTCCTTTTTGTGTACAGCCCCTGGTTAGGATTTACCTGGGAAGGGTTGGAATCAATCTCAGAGTCATTCCAGAGCAACTCACTTTTAACCCCTGGTTCTTTCTTTCCTGCAGTACAACGGCTCCCGCCCGAGGGAGGAGTGGGAGATGTGGCACCCGACCCTCATTGCAGAAGCCCTCTTTGCAATATCCAACATCCTGAGCTCCCTGCGTCTCATATCCCTGTTTACAGCCAACTCCCACCTGGGACCCCTGCAGATCTCTCTGGGACGCATGCTGCTAGACATCCTCAAATTCCTTTTTATCTACTGCCTGGTGCTTCTGGCTTTTGCCAATGGACTGAACCAGCTTTATTTTTATTATGAGACCAGTGCCTCGGAGGAACCCAACAACTGCAAGGGGATCCGATGTGAGAAACAGAACAATGCCTTCTCCACGTAAGACATCCTCTCCTTTCTGCTGCTGAGGCTGCTTCCCCTGCCCCCTGTGTCCCCTGCCTCTGCCTGCTGCCTGTCACTGCGCTGACAGAGCCTTTATTTATTCATTTGCGAACACCAGGTGAGGTGGTTGGCTCTGCAGGAAAGGTGGGAGTTAAGTGGGGCAGGCGTTCTGCTGAGCTCCGCTGTCACAAAGGCTCCTACTGAGGTCTGGCAGGGGGAGACCTTTTAGTTCTGGACCAAGGAGTTTCTCTACATGATCCCGCAACTTAAATCTTACTATGTCTATGCACAATTTCAGTATATTTGAGAAAGGAAGTGTCCTCTTGCCACTTCTAATTACTGAAGAAAGGAGGGGAACCTGAATAAAATGAAGAAAATAAGGGATAAACCTATAAAAAACAGGTATTAATAAATAATGTGACACAGCAACAACACCCAGACCATTTTTATGGATACATCATGTTGCAGGCTTCTCTGATTTCCTTGCAGACTAAAATCCCAGCAGAGCCTTTTTTTTTTGCTGGGAATGCTGGTGCTTTACTGAGATGCTGGCATGGAAATTGCTGTGAGGACAGCTGGCAGAGCTGAAAGAGAGAGCACATGCTGAAAAATGACATGAATTGTCTTGCTGATGTATTTGTTTTAATTACTAATAGTAGAAATAATTATAATAATCAGCCCCCACCCGATTGTTCTTGCTGCTTGCACAGTACTTAACTCACAATGGCAGGAGAAATAAATAAAGCACGGTCTAGAAAAAGGCCCACGCCCTGCAAACAAGCAAAACAAAACTGTTGTCCACCACTTCATGCTAAATTAAATAAAACTTGTCATGATGCCCAATAATTCTCCACCCTCTGTCAGCTGAAGGCTTGGGGTTAAGAAAGGATTTGGGACATATTTGCACCGTTATCAAAAACAGATGATGGCTGAGGCCACATGACTTGGTTGGGAGAGGAAAGCTTCCAGCATTATCCTGTGGGCTCTCTCCTAAAAGAAGTATGGAATTTTCATGGGATAGAGCCCATCCCTCAAGAGCAGCATGACCTGGTGGATCAGACATGTGCCATTTCCCACTGCAGAGCAGGAACACCACAGGCTTGATTAATTTTCTCATGAGAGAAGTGAATGGACCTGCACTGTGCTAATGAGAAACAGAATTAAAGATTTCAGACTTTTTTTCTGTTTCTGTTGCCTCACATGCCCCAGAAATGTGTCGTGCTGCCCTTGCAAAGGAATTAAATAACAAATACTATTGCTAGATCTGCCTCCATATTGATGCAGCAGCCAGAGGGAGGAAGTTTCGGCAAGCACGGTGTGTGTTAAGGGGTAAATTCTACCTCAGGAAGGGTCAAACCCACAAAATCCAGTACGAAATCCTGCCTTTCTCTTGAGCTATGGTGAACAGATTTATTCAGTTCTGCATTCTGGTTTGGGCCTGCCACCACTGCAAACCGTTTTCTTTTACAGATTTCATTGTGTCAGGTAAGTGGAGAAAGCAACAGCAGGATCTGACTGAAGAAAAAGAGCATTGGCCCAGAAGGACAAAAAACCCAAAGCAACAAACCAACCATCCTGAAGTCTGTAAGAAGGTGTAATGTCTTGGGAGCTAAAAATTATACAAGAAGCACTTAGCAGAAAGTGTGTACATCAGCTTAAATACAAACGACAATTTCTGCCACCCCAACATTCATTTAAGCCCCCTGCCAAGGGAATGTAACACAGAAAGGAAATTGAGGGGGCTCAGCCTTTGTGGCAGAGGTTTGTGTAAAACAAAATCACAGTGGGAGGGGATCCATTAGGAGTGAGGTCTCCTGGCAGGGGACAGAACACTCGGCAGGTACTTTTTGTTTGAGGCTCGCTTAAGAAATTTATTTAATGCGTTCTTGAAAGTTTAAATGGTCGTTATTAACACCCCCAGCACAAGCTGACATTTGGCTGGGGAGCAGATGCACAGCGTGGGGCAGTGGCAGATCCAAATACTGGATTGAGGGGAGAGGCAAACGAGGCTGGCGCCAGCCCAGCCAAAGTTGGGTACCCTGACTTTGCTCATGGTCCATTCCTCATGAAGGAATAAATCTGAAAAGCTTTGGATCAGTGCACTTGAATTCCCACCAGCATTCCTGGGCTCACACAATGAGCTCTAACTCTGCGAGGGGAGCAGAGAGGACGCCCCTGGTGTGTGTGCAGCTCGTGTCAAGTGTGACACTTATTTATTGGCACATTATTTCCTATTGCTCTCAAATGGCGGGTTCAGCGTTTTCTTGGTGAGGAGATTTTCTGCACTGCACACACAGATCATGGAAAAGTAATATTCCTTTGTGACCGCAATGAGGGGAAGTCATGAATAATTTAAGGTTTTCTGCTTTGGCCTTGCCATCCCTCAGAAAGCAGAGTGCCTGCTGCTTAGGCAGATGATTGGAAAATATGTTTATAGCTGTGAGGCTGGCAACTGAAGGGGGGAGATGAGAGTGAGGAAGAGGAGGAAGGGGTGGGGGAAGTCACACCTCCCTGCCTGCAGTGTCTTTCTCTCTGGGTCACACTGCCATTCCCCCTGGGTACGGGTTCCTGTGGGAGAGGGGGCACTTGCTCTCTCTCTAAGCTGCATGGAGAGTGGTGGAGCTTTGAGAATTCTTCTCTTGGATTAGGATTCAAAATACGCTCAGCAGGACATGAGAGTGTCACCATCACAATTTCCAAAATCCTGTTTCTTTATAGCTGCTTCTCCAAAGTAGCGTGAGCCCCCCCTGAAACCTGGCCTGTGAACAGGGGCTGTGGAGCTGTCCTGTCCCTGAACACTGAGGACACAGCACCTGAGCCTCACTGCCCTGCAGAGCTGCAGGAACCACCTGGTGTCCTTGTCAAGGGCACGACATGCCCACATGTGAATGTGTTGGCCTTAGTCTGGGCCCAAATTACACACCTGAGTAATACTGTGCATCCAGAACGAGGCACTGATCACTTCTAGAACCGATTTCAGTTTGATGATGAGAACCTCTGTCTCTCTTGTGCCTACAGCCCAAGCAGTATTTCTGCTGTTAACAGTAAAAATATTATAAATATTTTAAAAGACAGCTAGCACTTTTGGTTAAGAAATGCTTGGCATTCTTTGGTTAATCCTTATTTTACTACCTCAGTTCTTCAATAAGCCTAACAAACAGCTTGAGCTTTGGGAGAAAGGTTCTTTGCTTTAAAGCATCTTTATGATTTTGGCCAGTGAAAAACATAAGATACATTCACAAAGTATAAACTAAATTCTCATATAAGGCATGGGGATACATGTGAACAAATGCCTGGAGATGATGGAAGAACAGATTCCTGGTATGTCAAGGAAAGCATCTGAATTATTCATATTGATTTGTCTAGTAGTCGCATTTGAAAACATCTGCTGACCTCAGGCCAAAATGGAAACTCTTAAACAGGCATATAAATGTCATTTTTGGATGATAAAAATGCTGTATTTTGAAAAGCCAAAACAAAGATGCCCAAATAGAGCAATTATTTAGATTGCTGATTACGCAGCTGACGAGACTGCGAAAGGTCACTTGTCTGTGGCTGAAGCAAAGAGAGACCTGGGATGATCTCATCAGCTCAGTGGGGTCGGGTCCAGTTCATCTATGGAAGGAAGCCTCTAAAAGAAGAGAAACTCTTGAGCTGAATTAATGTGATGACTCTCTTCCATCTGAGTCATTACTGAGCAGTGGCTGCAGGGTTCTGCCAGGGACTCTGCCTGTGGTGGGTGGGAGCTGCTGCACCAACCACTCAGGGCCACCAGCGTTTTGGGCAGGTGCACTGCAAACAGGGCAGAGTTTTGGGCAGGTGAATTCCAAACACAGCAGCATTTTGGGCAGGTGCAGTGCAAACCGGCAGGGGTTTGGGGCAGGTGCACTGCAGACACAGCAGGGTTTTGGACAGGGATATTGCAAACAGAGCAGGATTTTCGGCAGGTGCACTGTGAACACAGCAGAGTTTTGGGCAGGTGCATCCAAACACAGCAGCATTTTGGGCAGGTGCAGTGCAAACCGGCAGGGGTTTGGGGCAGGTGCACTGCAGACACAGCAGGGTTTTGGACAGGGATATTGCAAACAGAGCAGGATTTTGGGCAGGTGCGCTGCAAACACAGCAGGGTTTGGGGCAGGTGCACTGCAAACAGCAACATTTTGGGCAGGTGCAGTGAAAACCGGCAGGGTTTTGGGCAGGTGCACTGCAGGCAGAGTAGGGTTTGGGCAGGTGCACTGCAGGCAGAGCAGGGTTTTGGACAGGTATATTGCAAACAGAGCAGAATTTTTGGCAGGTGCACTGTGAACACAGCAGAGTTTTGGGCAGGTGACTCCAAACACAGCAGCATTTTGGGCAGGTGCATTGCAAACAGGGCAGGATTTTGGGCAGGTGCATTCCAAACAGCATCACAGCATCTGAAGCGATTGCAAGCTCTCAGCCTGTATTAGAGCAAAAGGTGAAAGTGGCTGTGATTTCTGCCATCTCCCACCTCGTGGTGCCTTGTTGTGCACTGTTTAACTGCTGCAGTCACGCTGTACTTGGGGATGGGTTCCCTGAGCATTTATCCTGCAGACATGTTAATGATGCAGGCACTGATTAAACAGGAGAGTTTATAGATAGCAGCAGTATCGCAGCATGGCAATTTTAATTAAATAGAATATATTGTGGCTGTTCTTTGAATGTGTGCAGAGTGGGAAAGGGAGCCTTGGGTTCCTCAAGGCAGTTGTGCTCACAGCATCTCACAGGGATATGGACTGGGCTCTTGGACAGACAGCGAATGCTGTTGATGGGGCAGCTCTCACATGCATTGGCTGGTGGGTCACCGTGGCTGAGCACAGGGTGTCCCCAGGGAGGGATAAATGCCTGTGCTGAGTGGCTGCTCTGTGGTGTCTCCCAATATCTGTCTGCTCCCTACCTGAAGATCATTTTCCACCCCCCAGCATCAGGTAGCCAGCTAAAAATCTGCCTTTCTTTGCAGACTTTTCGAGACCCTCCAGTCACTCTTCTGGTCTGTGTTCGGGCTGCTGAACCTCTACGTCACCAATGTGAAAGCCAGACACGAGTTCACAGAATTTGTTGGGGCCACGATGTTTGGGACCTACAATGTCATCTCCCTCGTTGTGCTGCTGAACATGCTCATAGCCATGATGAACAACTCCTACCAGCTCATTGCTGTGAGTTACCTCCTTCTCTTTTTGCTGTTATTTCTCCCCGTGTGCCTCGTTTGTCTCACTTGCGGCACGTGGCTCCCGTCTGGGCTGCTGGAGGCTGCTGCCCCCAGCCTCTGCCAGCAGGTAGTTGGGATTTCTGCTCACCAGCCTGAATCATGCCTGCAGAGGAGGTTTTGCTCTGTTTGTAATGCTTCTTAGCTGGAAAAGGCTCATGGGCTGTGATCTGCCCGTCTTCTCCTGTGGAATAACCTTGCTGACCACCTTGGGTGGGAAAGGGAAACCTTCCCACTGCTTCCTGATGTTTGGTTGTAACTTGCGGGGTGGGTGTCGTGGTTTATTTTTTATCCTGTTTCTGTTTTCTCATGTGAAACTGCGTGTGTCAGGAGCCCAGTCCTGCAATTTCATTTTCCACAGTCTTCCAACTTGAAATTAGATCATGTCCATCTGTAATACCAGAGTCTCCTGGCTGTAAAACCATAATCTGGGATTCCTGAGTAATCCCAGCACAGGATGGATCTGAGCTGAGGCAGCTCGGGGCTGTAGAGCCCTTATCAAACTGAACTTCCATTTGAATGTTCAAAACGGGTTTCTCCACTGTAATCTCATTCCGTGTACCCAAAAGCCAATCTGTACCTTGATGATTAAATTTGTCAACAGACTGAAAGCTAAAGCAGCATGGCTCTGCATTTTAAGGCTTTCTAAGGTCAGGAACAGTATGGAAGGAAGCAAAAATCTTGTGTGCACAGTACTTCAGATAAACCAGTGGGCACGTACTCTCCAGGTCTGACCAGTGTCATGATAGGGCTGGAGACAGTGAGGTGATGAACTGCTGCATCGTCTGGGAACGAAGCAGGAGTGGGGGGAGTTGGTGGTGTCCTTGGCTGGTCGCTGGAGACAGACAGAGGCTTCCTCCTCTGCTTTGGGTGACTCTTGGTTTATTCTAGATCAACCACAGCAAAACCAGAACCAGCAGCAGATCTCCTACTACTGCCATTTCCAAATTCCTGGACAACTCTCCTGGGAAATGTGTGAGCTCCTTTCATGGCTAAAGCACAGAGGGGAGTATTGAGTTGTTTTCTTGAACAGGTTCCTCAACTCTCGTTGATTATCTGCTGATTCAAGTGGCTCCTAAATTCACTTGGTCGAACTGAGCACAGACCCCTCAAATTGCCGATTCTTTTGGACATCTGATCTTTATCATGGTAAAAAGTATGAGAAAAGCTGGACCACTGACCTTCCAGATGAGCAGAAAAGCAGTTTATCACAAAGGCATCGCTGCTGTATCAGTCTGTTTCAATGCTTCAAGTGCTTTCTCTTTGTTCACCTGCTACTCCTCACATTCCAGGGAGACTGGAACGAGGGACAGAAAACAAAGGTTCTCTCCTTGGCCATTTTCTCCAATTCCCTTTCCTTTAGCGTCACCGAATGGGCTTGTCACTAAGACAAAGCCCAAGCCTAAGACTGCCATAAGAATAGCAGTATTTGCTATTCACTGGCCCACAAACCACTCATCATTCTTCGCCCTGAATAATTGGAGTGATGCAATGGCACATTACACACAATCCCACACGAATTAGAGGGACCCATCATAACAATTAGGTGAAGGGAAGGGTCCAGAGAGGGCTGCTGTGATAATGTTTTGTGTCTCGAGCAGCTGGGAGCAGAGCCCCATCAGAAAGTCCGGGGGTAGAGGGCTGAACTCTGCAGATAACCGAGGCGAAGCGCGGGGTTCAGCGAGCAGCAGGAGCCCCTGCTCGGGAAAATGACACTGGAAATGCTACAGGAGACTTGGCTGTCACTTAAAGGGGCTCGCTGTGGCTGACAGCGAGAGCAGTGACATTTCCCGGGAAGGCAAGAGGCAGTCACTTCCAATCTCTTCCCGTGCCCTGCTTGCCGCCTGGCCTCGGAAGCTGCATTTCTGCATGCTCCTCTCAGGCACGAATTTCCTTCATGTGTCTGCTAAGGGCAAACTGCAATTAATCGCTCCCCCGAAGAAAACGAGTCGTTAATAAACGTCGAGCTTTACCAAATGTGGGTCGTTAATTAACCTCCGGTAATCAGGTTCACCCCCTGCCGAATCGCAGCAGGCTGGGTGCTAGACTGGGCATTTCCTCCTCCTGGTTTTTGTATTACACTGGATACCCATGGAATGACAGCGGTCCGGGGAGAAAGGAGGGGAAAGGAGTGCGGTGGAGATCTGCAGTGGATGAGAAGAATCCCGGGCCAAAGCATCACTGCAGAGCAATAAAACAGTCGTGGGGGATGAGATGAGTGCATCCCTGCCTGCCGACTCGTCTGCGGTGGAGTGCTGAGGACATCTTCATTAATCCCGTTTGTTAATGAGCCCCAGGCACTGCTGCAATGCAAACAGGCTTTCTCCCCTCCTCTCTTGCAGGGACAAATACACTTCATTGCGTTTGTTCTTATTTGTTCTTTGCGTGTGTGCGAAGAACAATTTGTTCTTAGCAGTTACTCTTCAGGTCAGCTTTTCTCCTGTACTCACACGTGAGTTTCTGCTGTGAGGTTTGAGAAAGGAGAATCTGAGCTGCTCTGCCTTGGCCCTTCTTTGTGTCTCTCCAGCCTGGGCATCGGGGCTTGGTGCTTAATTAGGCACTGCAGGCACACAGCATGAAAGCACCGCTGTCTGAGGAAGGCAGAGCAAGGCAAGCAAAGAGTAAAACCTCTGCTCAACTGGTTCTTGACTCGGAGAAGGAAGAACTTTTCTGCCATAATGTTGTTGGTTTTTTCCTCAGCTATTTCAGACTTCAATAAATACACACTTCCAGGAGTGCCCTGAAGCCGTTTCAATATCGATTATTTTCAGACAGCCCATTTTTCTCTTTTGCCAAACCATAGTTTGGTTATGGCAGACTCCATCTTTCACCAAGAAAGCAAACAAAATCCAGATGCAATCCCCCAAATTTCCATGCATTTCGTGCTGTTTCAATATGGGAAGATCAGAATGTTTTATACAAGCAGCGCAGGATGCAATGGGATGTGATGCACTGCCAGCTCCCCCATCTCAATACCTTCCCAGACGAGACAGAAATACCATTACCCGAGGATGGGAAGAGGAATTTGTCACAATCACAAGAGGAAGGACAAGGGAATGATGTGAGAGTAGCCAGGTGGCTCCATCATTTGTAAGTGGCAGAAGGTAACTGAGTGGGTGGCGAGGCCACTTTATGTGATGGGCTGTTTCTCATCGGAGCCACTCGGCTGCTCCTGAAGTCACACAATCCTCCTGCCAGTTGCTAATTTTTTCAGAATAAGTGGGATAGTCGGTGTTCCCGAGGGTGCAGGTGCACATTGAAGGGAATTAACGGGTGTTTTCCGCAAGCCGTGATATTCTGGCGGGTCAGGCAAGAATCAGTGACTGGAGCTGCACCAGCAGTTCTGACTCGGCAGCAGCAGCAGGAACAGCAGCCAGGGGCTGTGCGGGATGAGAACCACGGGCTGTGGGCTGGTGGTCAGGGCTGCAGGCGGGTGAGGCTGAGAAATGGTGCACGGCAGCTCTGCAGCACAACCCGCCGCCGGCGCGTTAAAGGGAGATGGGAGCCCTCACAGCTTTCAGATGTTCTAGGATAAAAATACAAAGATGCTTAATACCCCAGGGATTACTTACACCAGAGTGAGCCTGAGAAAATTCCCTCTAACTCCCATGTGCGAAGGTGTTGCAGCCTCAAGTGTGTAATGCAGCGTCCATGTGTGATGCTGGAATAATGACTTCGCTCCAGCAGGGAGCATAAAGTTACAAAATTGTTCTGTATATTGTATTTTGTATCCTCCTGTTGGTTGGTATGCCTCTTATTTCAAGCTAGCTCATCTCAGACAGCTGTTGCTGCAAAAGACTGCAGCCTGTAAAATATATAAAAAATCAGTTTTAAGTGTGTCTCTGAGAGTAGTGTATGTCTAAATTGGATCTTGGTTGTTTGGGCTGGAGGAATCAGGGCATTGGGCACCAAATTCGGGGTGCAATTTTAGATGATGAAATGAAATGAAATGGAGTGGACTAACACAAGTAGTTAAGGACGAGAATTAATAAAAGAAATATTTTGCATAGCAAAACAAAAGCTGTACATTAAACAGAAATGGCATGTACAGCTAAAAAATAAATAAAACTTTGACTACAAGAATAGGGATATTAGGCATGGAATTTTCACAGTTTTTGCAGACCAGAGAGCTTAAAAATTAAGGCTCAGAGAAACATAAAGATTTTTCAGCTCCCTATTACATTGTTGCCAGGATAACTTTGGATTTCCCCCAGGTGGCAGTTTCAAACTTTTCTTCATCTGCAAAGCACACGGATTCCTCCACTTTTCTGCACCAGCTGAACTCCCTCAGCACCATGGCAGTAATTGCTACCCAGTTTAATTCACACCACCAGCAGAAATTCTCTTCCCCACTGTGATTTGTGACCCTTAGGACTGTCAGACAATGTTCCTCTGCTTGCACGACCTGCACAGTTATTCCCTGGTGGTTCGGCTAAGGAGGAATTTTATGAATCAATAAACTTAGTTTGAAATACAACAGCTGCCCGGTCCCTGCATGTGGCAGATTTTGGGGTGGTGAGTTTTCCCCTACAGAGGTAAGGCCAGCTCCTAAATCGGGACTCTGAGCTAAGCTCTTGTAAAGAAAGCATCAGGAAATGTTCATCTCACCAGGCCCATTTCAGTACCATTAATTTGAATTTCTTAGAAATTAAGCCGTCGGTGGTTTTTAACTCTGTCGTACAGCAGGAAATGAAATTATGGTCTTGTTGTGTTGCCAGTACAACCTGGGATTAATATTTCTTGAAGCTTTTTATGGTGCAGAGAAACAAGGAGGGTCTGGAAAGAGGATGAAATGGCTCTTCCTTGGTTTGCCAGCTGAGTGAAACCCCCCTTTGTCCCTCAGTTTTGTGGCCCTCGGAGCCTCCTGCTGACCAACACACACATCTGCTGGAGGTGCAGAAGCCGTGTTTGAGGTGCAGGTGAAACACTCACACCTTTTCTTTATTCTACAGCACAACTGTAATTACCCAGATCTCAATTACTGCGCTCCTAAAACTCATCCGTGGCATCAGCAGTAATTGATTGAAATGGGAAATTCTCCTGCACTGGGTGCCTTCAGTGACACTTGGACAGGCAGACAGGACAAGGGGGAATGGCCTTGAGCTAAAGGAGGGTGGATTTAGATCAGACATACGGAAGAAATCCTTCCCTGGGAGGGTGGGCAGGCCCTGGCACAGGTGCCCAGAGCAGCTGTGGCTGCCCCTGGATCCCTGGCAGTGCCCAAGGCCAGGCTGGACAGGGCTTGGAGCAGCCTGGGACAGTGGGAGGTCTCCCTGGCATGGCAGGGGGCTGGAATGGAATGAGCTTTAAGGTCCCTCCCAACCCAAACCATTCCACGATTCCATGATTTCTGTTCCATTCCCCCGTGGGGTGCAATCCCTGTGAAGAAATGCTGGATCCCCCCTCCCTGTTCCCTCCTGAGGAGCTGCAGCACCTCTGGAGGAGCAGTGGGATTGATTCCCAGGGCTGAGTGCTCTCTCTGGACCTTGTGACTGCATGTGGGGGCACTCCCAGCAGGTTTGCATTGCAAAGGGAAGGGAAACAGGTTGCAGCAGTGATGTGTTGGGATGCTCCCATACAGCCAGAGAGGCCTGGGTGTGAAATCAGCCCTGGAGCCTTGCTCCAGCCTGGCAGGCAGCTTAATTGCTTTTTGTTAGCAAGCTAAAGGATTCATTTGAAGGTGTAGAACTGTTTGTCTTTTTGCTGGCTTTGGCCTAATTACATGTAACCCATGGACTTGAATCTGGTTGTTAATATTCATCTGGTGTTTGCAGAGCCTCTAAATAGAGGCACTCGATGTGCTCCAGCTTCACATGCTGCATCTTCTGTTCTTAGAGCAGACAAAGCTCATTCTCCATCCCGGGATCCAATCCTGCCGCTGCTGTGGGTACTGGCAGCAGAATCAGGAGCTTCAGCCTTTCTGTTGCTTTTACTCTTTGAAACCACAGGTGTTTACGTGTCCCTGGGAACCACCATGGCCAAACCATTTTGGGGCTTGTTCAGGGCAGAAACGTTACACTTCAATAAAAAAAATAACAAACCCAGATGACCTTGCAGTCTGTAGATGAGCCCTGGCTGATTTAAGATATTCCAGGGAGTTTTCTGGCATTTATTTCTGGAATTTTCAGGGCTGGGCTCTGGGGTTTTTATGGTGTAGTTAACACCCCAGTGCCCTGCCTGACAGGTCAATAACTCTCTGCCCATTACGTGTGAGCAGCACAGCAAGGTTTGCTCTTGCTGCATGATAGAAGTTGAAGTATCCAGATGGAACCACATAGGTTGCAGCCCCCTGCATTATCCCATCTTTTATTTAGGCCTGACAAGCTCAATTAGCATTATCTTGTGCTTCTGCATCGAGGGGACTCGTGTTAGCAAGGCAGGAGAAAAGAGGAGAAGTGAAAGATAAAAGAAGAATATTACTGAGGAAAAAGCGGTGAAATACTAAAAGGGATTTATCTGGGAAGAGCTTTCCCCTGGTACTGAGCAATGGAAACATCTATATTACTAAGAATTCTCTGAAATATGACTTTTTAGGTGCCAGTTCTTCACAGATTTCCTTTTGCAACACCTGGCAACCTTGCAAATACGTTGTGCTGATCATATAGGTGAAAGAGGATACACACAAGCACTCCTAATTAAATGGGAATATGATTAATAACCTGGATGCTTTAACTCCTTGTCTGTTTCTGTTTGCTGGTCCTGTTCCCTGTAGCCACTCAGCTACAACCCCTGCTTTTTGTAGGAGAGAACAGAGACTTCTCTCCTGGGTCAGTGCTATCTGCGCAGCTCAAGGTTCACTTACAGACTTCAGCAGTTTCATACATTTGTAATCTGTCCCTTCCCTTCGGCTCAAGGAGGTATTTAAATGGTCAGGACATGGGATTTTTTAATTTTTGAGCAATTACTCAATTTTTGGCAGCAGAGCTCAGGCAGAGCATTTAAGTGGCTGCGCAAGCAGGCTGCCTTGCAGAGGTGTTGGGCACCTGCTGCTCCCTCTGCTGCTGTGACCTTTACAGGCTCAGTTAAAGACATAATCCAGCTCCACTCCTCTGCTGAGGAAAGGCAGTTTATGGCCACTCCTAAAAGAGCCAAACACTGAAGCGTTTGGTGCCTGGGTACATGCACAGAGTTGTGTTCCTGCGAGGAGCAGGAATTGGGGCGTGAGGACCAGCAGCCTTGCTCCCAGCTGGCTTTGATCCTGAGGCGATAAGGGAATTCTGAGATCTGGGGAGGTGAAGTGGGACACCTCCAGAACCCCTGCAAAGCCCCGAGGCTGTTCCAGCCCGCTGTCACAGTGTTCTGCCCCAGCCCCACTGTGACTCACAGCCGGAGTTGGGGCTCTCCAGGGGCTTCAGGCACACATGGTGCAGTGTCGTGCTTTGTCCTTCCCCTTCGAGACACACCTGCAGCACCTCCGCTGGAGAAGGCAAGGGCAAAACAAGTGCTTTGCAAGCGGTGAATTCTGCAGTGCTCCTTCCTTCCAGGGCAAGCTTGTGCCAGAGAATCATCCTGGTTGTGTCCTGCAGAGAATCCAAGGTTCCCATCCACCAGCAGGGCCTGGACCGACAGGCTGAGCATGCCAAAGCCAAAAAAGAGAGAACTGAGTTTGATTCCTAAGCGTTAGGAATTGTTACTCAGAAAGGAACCGGCACTTTCTTGAGCCCAGCAGGATCTCCCAGTGTAACGCAGATATGATCCCTTTAGCCACGATAACTTAATGGACTCTTAAAATGGCTTGGGTTGGTTTTGGAGATCGAATCCCAGCCTGACTGGCTATGCAGAAAAAAATCAAAGACAATATTCTGGAAATAGGGCGAGTAGAAATGAGGCTGAGGTTGTGTATTTGTTGCCTTAGTACTACCAGAGCCATCAGCACTGGAGCACTTTGGGTTAGCTCAGCCCTCCAGTTCTCCAGGACTTGTGTGAGTTACTTGAGTTTGACCTGGCTGGAGGTAGTTAACGTTATCAGCACAGATGCCCCTTATCTCTCTGACCTTCAGCATGAAAAGAGGCTCTTATCAGGCAGGGATGAGGAGAGAGTGGATGGCAGGAGGAACAAAGCCTTGGTGATATCTTCCTCATTGTCTCTTCCCGCTGAGCCTTTCCGAGAGCTGTTTCTCTGCATGACCTTCCCACTGCTCCGATGTATTTGACTATTAAAATAAAAACTGAACTTAACTGGAATATGACTGCAGAAACAAAAAGGTGTCAGTTCCCATAATTTAACTGCCCTAAACCCAGCACAATCCCCAGTTCTCTGTGTTTTCTCCAATATAATATTCCCTGGCCTTCTCATTAGCTATCGTTGTTTCCATCCAAGATGCTGGTGGGAGATGAAAAGTATTTGATATATATCTATATATGTATATATAACCTAAATACATCGTGGAGCGCAGCACATTGCAAGCCATAATACAAATTTTAATTATGAATATCTTCTGCATGTGGCAGTTATAAATAGCAGAGATGCTAAAGCATGCATTTTTCAAGTACAAACCGATTCCCCGGGGCTGGGAGAAGCAGCCGCGGTGCTGGGCAGGGATGGCCAGGGCCACAGCTCCTGTGACAGGTCTGCTGTGCTGTCACCCAGGAGGGAATGTCCCTGCTCTCTGCCTGACCGGGCATGTTCCGAAGCCACCTGTGATTTTCTTTTGCGTTGCAAGCAACCCCATTTCCACAATTCCTGAGCCTCTTTGGCTGTGCTCCAAAGATGGAGTCCTTTTTCCATCTTAGAACAAAATGCAGGTCCTGTGCTGTGTCTTGCTGACATTGCACTGGCCATTCCCAAGTGGGGGGCCTTGGACACTGCAAAATTTAGGACATTTTTCCCAACTTCCTCCATTACAGTTCGTTCTTTCACGGGCTCTGCCGTGTGAGACCTTCCCCCAGCTTTCACGTTTTTAAGGCTCACAGTCCCAATGACTGCCTGTCTGCTATATAAAACTTTAGATCTGAGGGTTTTTCTCCCTTGTGCTCTGTTTGCTTTCCTCACCTAAGAGCCTTGCTGCCTTTTGCCAGACAAGGATAACTCTTGCCTGAAGTCAGTCACCTGCATCCTGGCCCAAGAATTCACTTTCCTTGTTTCCCAGTGCTAGCATTAATTAAGTATTTCCTCAGGACCTGCCTCTGCCTCTGCTCCTTTCCCATGCTGGAGCCAGAATCCCCCCGTGTCCCCCTGGGAGCTGCTGTCCCTTGGCACCCACCTGCCCTGCCTGCTGCTGCAGGGGCTGCTCCAGGTGTGTTTCCCCGTATTTTCCTCTGCCGAGGGCTGCCTGTCCCAGGGCACTGCCACAGCTCCTCCTCAGAGCCCCTGCAGCTGCTGCCCGGGACTCGGCCTTGTGCTCGGCAGTACTTGCATCTCTTCTCTCGCTGTCTCATCCCCTAACTGTTCTAATTGCTTTTCCTAATGCTAGATTGTCCTCCTTTAGCAAATTTTCTTGTATTATTTCTGAGATTGATCCTATTAAGTTCTTACCCTTCAGTATGTCATCCCCAGCTTTGAAAGCAAAGTCATTTGTTGCCAGCTGCAGCTGAATTACCTATGCATTAATTGCCTTTGTAGCTTCCTGATTTTCTCACAGTCTTTTTCTTTCTATGACATCTTTTTCTTTGAAAAATGTTAAGCACCATTTACGTCAAATAGCCTGCTTGGATTTTTGCTGCCTGCTTCTCTGAGCTTGTCACCAAACCCCCGAGCTCTGCTGATGTTATTTCCAGTTTGCCTGACACATATTACAAAATTAATAGCTTTCAAACGGCACAAGAGTTGCCTGTGTAGAGTTCTGCAAAGATTAAGTTGCTCCTGACCCTCTTCCTGCAGTGCTTTCTGTTCAGGACACACAAGGGCATCTTCCCTGTGCTAGCCTGCTTGAAAGCCAGCCCTGAGACATTTTCTGTGCTGTTTCCTGCTCTGGGTTTAGCACAGAGCAATAAAGAGGCACGTGGAGAGAGAAATACATTAAATAGAGTCTAATGACTTCTCCTACTGCTTTGCAGCACCGCTAATTACTCAGCAGAAAAAGGCACCTTTGAAGTTGCTGTGCCTCTGGGGCAAGCAGCCTCTCTTGCTCAGGAGCCTGCGAGGTAAATGTTCCATCTCTTCCTTCCTAGAGGGAAGCGCAGCTTGGCACATCCCAGTGCTGCGGGCTGCTCCTCCTGGGGTGGGACAGCAGCAGAGAGCTGCTCCTGCTGCAGAAATCACTCCAGCTCCTGGAAAGCTTCCCATCCCTCCTTCAGAGGCACTGAGCCCCAGCCGGGCAGCCTGGTCCCCGGGGCATTGTCACAGCCGTCCCTGCCTGCATCTGACAGGCAGATTTCCAGATTTCCCCTGCCCGTTGTGTAATAAAACACCAGAAAGGCACACGCAGCCCTTCTGGTGCCAGCCACAGGGATGCTGGAGATCTTTCCGCATTGTTCCTTCCAAGTGGGTGTGGGGAGGGTTTGCATCCCGGCAACTTCCCAGAGGAAGCGGCAGGAGCCCCAGGCGCCTCTGTGTGGCACAGAGGAGCTGGAGCAACTGATTATCCTGGGATTTTTTGAGAGTGGAAAAGTTTGAGGATCTCAGCATGCCTGGCTGCTGAGCATTACCATCACCTCAGCATTAGGTTTTATAGAATCACAGAATGGGTTGGGTTGGAAGGGAGTTGAAATATCTTATTCCACCCCCTGCCATGGGCAGGGACACCTCCCGCTGTCCCAGGTCACTCCAAGCCCCAGTGTCCAGCCTGGCCTTGGGCACTGCCAGGGATCCAGGGGCAGCCACAGCTGCTCTGGACACCCTGTGCCAGGGCCTGCCCACCCCTCACAATAAAGGACTTTGTCCTAATATCTAACCCTGCCCCTGGGAGCTGAGGGTTGGACCCATGGCTCTGCACCAGCCTGATCCAGAGCAAACCTCAGAGTGCCACAGCCCAGTGCAGGGACCTGCAAAACCCACAGGATGGCCAGAATCCATCTGAGCCCTGAGCCAACCAAAACCTGCGGCTATCCCAGGGCTTCCAGGCTGTTAAGAGCCAGGAAATGGGACCCCCGTGCCTTTATTTGGGCTTTTCAAGGCATGTGTCTCAGCTCCTGTGTGCTAAGAGAAATTCTCAGTGATTCCCTCCTTCCTTAGCCACGAGGGAGCTGGAATACTGAACTCATGGAGAGGTTCAGGAACCTCTGCGGTTCCTGGAGGAGGCTGTGGCAGTGGTGTCCAGCTCATGCAGAAGCCGACAGCATCTTCCCCCGCTGGGTCTGTGCTGGCTGGGTCAGGACTCGCTGCTGTCGTTTGGCAAAGTGTGATCCAACCTGTATGGCCCAACGAGGAGAGGGTGATGGAAATCTTTATAGAAAACATCTCAGAAACTGTAAACAACACATTTTCTACACAGAGATAAGGACGGAGATTAATGCCTGAATTATCCTGGATAATTAGTGTAGCAGGTAATCATTTAAAATCTGGCACATCTGTGAATACATCACTTTGACTGAATTAGAAAATATTTGCAACTGCTACAGTGCAGTGGCTTCAGCCATCCCACAGGGAAATCTTCGTGGGAGATTAATTCTCACTTCAAATGGCAGAGATTTGCAAGAGGATTATGTGGCCAGGATGACACATTCACATTGTGATAGGAAGTGAGACAGTTTTTTTTTTTTTCTTTCTCACAGCAAAGCCGAGTGCTGGTTTCTTTGAGTTCATGTATTCTTTGAGCTTGAGGGCTCGGCCCTCTTAAGTGTAGAGTGTTTGATAGCTGAAACGCTGAACAGTGCTTGAAAGAAAATGGTGACAAGAACAAGGGCAAGAGAGACAGAAGCTCTCTTTGAGAGGACAGTGAAATCTCAGATTAAAATTCCTAAAGCAACAAGGTCATGCTGGCAAAGCTAGTGAATGTGAGGTTTCAGCTTATTATAAATGTTACCAAAGAGTTGTCATCCAAGAATACTGCAGGAGACAGCACAGGTCTGGGAGGATCCTGGACTCACTGCTCAGCCTCAGACAGCTCCCAGAAATGTGTCTCCTGCCCAGGGGCCAGCAGTCACCGGGGGAACATCCCAAACCTGGAGCACACCCGGTGGGGCTGCATTCCCAGCCAGTGCAAGGACTGATGTCCTGGCTCGAAGTCCCGGGTGCTCCAGGTTTGAACTGGGCACAGAACAGATGCTGAAGTGGTTTTTTGGTACTCAGCACAGGGAGGAGAGTTTGGGGAGCTGTAGCTTTGTGTGGGGATTTTATTACTTACAGCACTAAGGAGAGCTCTAACCAAGAAAATGGTGGTTTCCTAGCACACAAAGACACTGTCAGGAAAACTGAAGTGTCTCTTTGCTATGTATTTCCAACACAAAACTGCTGCCAGGAGCTCTCATCTGATTTGCTCAGGTTCGCAGAACGTCAAGGTGAATAATTGAGACAGGCTGAGTTTGTAAACCCTGGGGAATTTGCAGCAGCAGAACAGAGAAGGGAAGAAAAGACACTTTGAGCTTTGTACAGAGGGTCAGGTCTGCCTTTAAGAGAGGTTATAGTGCACTTGTTGACTGAGACAGCCCAAGAAGAAATGCAGGTGGGGTGAAGCCAGCATCCCCCAGCCTCACCCCAGGCACACTCAGACCAACAGGGATTTGTTCAGAGAAGCCTCAAAACTTCCTGAGAGAAAAGTCTTGCTATGTTTCCCAGCACTCAGCTCCTCGGAAAGCCCATGTACTCACAGAATCCAGAATGGTTTGGGTTGAGATCACCTTTTCCAACCCTCTGCCATGGGCACGGACACCTTCCATGAGACCAAGTTGCTCCAAGCCCTGCCCAGCCTGGCCTGGGACACTTCCAGGGATGAAGTGTCCCATCCAGCTATTTTAAAATGAAAGAACAAAAAGTAAAAAAACCCACACCACTTTGAGCAGAAAAGCTTTTTAAGCCTTTTCCTTCCATTCCCAGAAACAAATTTACAATCCCCAAGGCAGAGATTTGCTTTACGTTCCTCTTCAAACAGCATCCAACATCCACTGCCAAACTGCATCTGCCCAGGACGTGCCCTTTTATGATGTGCTGAAGGAAACTGCTGCCAAGTCACCCCTCCTGATCCCACACTGACACTTTGATGGGCTTTTGCGGAGGGAGGGGTGGATTTCTCGCAGAATGTGCCGGGTTGGAAGGTGGCACATTCACACCCACTCCTGTGTTGACAAAGAACTTAAAAGAGACGTCTCTATCCAGAATAAGTCTTGGCACTCTCCTTCAGATCCTGCCTTGCCCGGAGCTCCCCAGCTGCCCCAGGCAGAGCTGCCAGGTGTTGGTAGCTCCTGCTCAACCCCAGCAGGGTTGTGTAGTGCAACCCTGGGCTCCTGCAGCTCTTCCCCTACAAAATGCTGAGGATGCTCAAGCCAGCAACAAGCAGCTGCCACAGGGCTTTTCCTGGTAGTCACCCGGGGAGGTTTAGCTTGGGTATCAGGAAAAATTGCTTTTCCTAAAGAATTGTCAAGCACCGGCACAGCTGCCCAGGGATTTCAAAGGCGTGTGGATGTGGCACTTGGGGACAGGAGTCAGCGGTAGCCTTGGGGAATGCTTGGAGCTGATGAACTTAGAGGGCTTTTCCATGATAAATGATTCCATAGCCGAAGTGCAGCTCAGGCCCCTTCTCTGGGGCGGGATTTGCCTGGTCCCTCTGGGCTCGCCTGGCCTGCAGTGCCCATCGATCCTCTTGTTTCAGCTCAAGCTGCCCAGACCTGGAAGGGCTCAGGTGGAAAGATGGGCATGAGGGAGCTGTCAGGTGTGGCAGGGAGCAGCCAGCCCTGCTTCTGGAAGGGGCTGAGGCAGCTCGGCCTCGAACTGGGAGCAGCTGACATGGAGTTGTCCTGCGGGCTGGCAGGTAGAGACAAATGAACTAAAAATGAGCAGGAGGGTGTTTTTTTTTGTTTTGCCCTTTTTTTATGGTGGCAGTTATTCCTACTGCTACAAACTGCTTTTTTTTACTCCCCAGGAGTTCATTTCTAGCAGCATCAACTCGTGATACTTCACAGCAATGCTGCAGTTTGCCTGTTTATGGGGTCTGATGGTGTGTGAGGAAAAAGGAGCACGAGAGGCTGCACCTCTGAGTCTCCCTATGGCTTGCAAAGAGCCCCTGTGGTAACCTGGCAGGGGACAAGGATGTTCTGGGCTGGTTCAGACCATCTGCAGAGATTAATGTGCTCCCCCGCCACTGAGACAGTCGTTCTAAATCTGGGGCTGCACATAATTTGAATGCATTACCAAAATGGAGTTCAGCTGCACCTCACTGTCAAAATGTGAGCATATTTTACCCGTGTCAGGGCGCTGGAGCGTGGCCAGAGAGCCAGTGTAGTAATTTTTTGGGCATTGATGTTCAGCCATATTTTATTAAACTCCCTGTCCTACACTTCAGTGCCTGCCTGCGAGAGCTGCAGCCCAGCACCCCTCGCTCAATAAGCTGCTTGTTCCAACCTTGCTGAAATCTCCTTGGAGAATTGAAGTCCCACCTTGTCCTTTTCTCCCACCTTGTGTCTTCCTTAGCCTGAATCATCGTGGCTTTGGTTTAATCTCGTGTCAGACGCCGTTCACACAAATGCTGAAATGTCACAACCATCAGCTTGGCACTGTCCTCTGCAGTGGTAACCACACAAATACTCTGTTCCAGCTCAGTGTGCGGCTGCAAGCTGTGTTCAGCACAAATTATTTCCCTCCCTCTTCTGCCTAATGTCAGAATTTCTGCAGAATGTACGAAACAGTGACATTTGTTCAACTTTGAAACTAGCACAAAGCAGCACCAGGTCTGTTTTGGGTCTCTGCAGCACCTCTGGCTGCAGGGAGCTGCCTCTGCCCTGATGTTGCACTGTGTTACTGGGTTGGCTCCATCATCATTAAAAATGGAGTAAATTGCCGGTAGTGTTCCCCAAACCCAGCTATTCTGAGGTCTGTAAGGTCAGTCTCTTCCATAACTCAGCATTCATTTCCTGGGGACTGTATGGACCCTGTGTCTACCTGTGCAGCTGTAAAATGATGGTGTTAACTTCCCACCTCCACTTTGCTGGGATGAAAAACACTAGGGCACAGCAAGCCAGCACGGTGATAATATAAATGCAAAAATCCCCACCAGCCTAAGAGTACAATGTCTCCTGGCTTCTGTAAGGATAATGCAGAGGCAAGATGTAAAATATGGCACACATAAAATGTGTCATTTCCTTATAGGAGCAGAATTAATGGAGGCCATAAAAAACAAATCAAAAACCACTATGGAAGACCTTTTTCCCAGGGAAGAATATGAGAATTCATTGGATTTAGACATGAGGAACAGTGGTTTGTGATAATAAAAGTGCTAGCAAAAAGCAAAATAAGAAATGTGTTTTCTTGCTTCTTGCACTGGTGAACTAATAAGCACAACCTCTTAAGGACAAAGCTGGCCCCCAGCACATGGAATTCTCCTTGCTGGGTATTGCTCTCCTCTCATTTCTCAGCCGTTGGTATTTTTTCACTCCAGCTACGTTTCGCACCAATTTTTTTTGCGCCCACCCCCAGCGAGGGAGATGTAAGGAGTGACACTGCTCTGCCTGCAGCTGGAGAACTCCCTGCTTGCTCACACCTCCCCTGCTCAGCCTGGCTCCAGGAGCAGCTGCCTGCAGCTGCTGACGGTCTCTGCCCTTCTCACAGGACCACGCGGATATCGAGTGGAAGTTCGCGCGGACGAAGCTCTGGATGAGTTACTTCGACGAAGGCGCCACTCTGCCCCCTCCTTTTAACATCGTCCCCAGCCCCAAGTCGTTCTGGTACCTCTGCAAGTGGATCCACAACCAGCTGTGCCCGGGTGACGACTCTGACAATGAACAGAAGAGGCACGAAAACCTCAAAACATTCACGGTAAGGAGCTCAGGGGCTCGTGCTTTGCATCTGGAGGGTGTTGGGGATATTCTGGGTCCTGAGGGATCAGCAGAGGGTTGCTGGGTCATGACTTGCTCAGAGCCATCAGGAGCTCTACAGACAGGAGCAGACAGGTGACACCCCTGTGCCTTTCTCTTTCCAGGAACGACATGCTGACAACCTGATTCAGAATCAACATTACCAGGTAAACTCTTGGGCACATAGAGTTTTTACTTGCTGTTTCTTTCTCCTCCTCATTTTCCAATACTTCAATTCTTGCTTGCTTCCAGAATATACTTTGATAAGTGTAGGTCCTCTAAGAGGATTTTGCTTATCATGGATTAAAGCATTTCCTCATTGGAAGTGGATGGTTCAGTAAATCCGTCCTTGCCTTTCAGCCCCTCTGGAATGGTGGAAAACTTGCAGGTATCAGTGTGGCTGCTGAAGTCAAGGTCACATCCCCATTGCCATCAGGCTGTCAGGACATCCTGATTAAAACTATTTCTGCAGCATTTTTACACTCTTGAATTGTTCCTCTCTTGCTCTTTCTTGTAAAGCACCCCTAACTCAGACTGTGGCTGGGATATTCTTTTGTTTGGGACAGCTCAGGAAGGAGGAGTGATTCCTTTGTTGAATCTTGCTGGTTTGTTTATTCTCAGCCTGCCTGTCATCAAGTATTCATTAAACTCAACCTACCAAAGGATGAAACTTCATTAAAAACACCAGCTTCAGCCCTTGAATTCAGCGGGATGTATTATGCCAGCACGCTGGAAGGAAAAAAAATTCTCCGGAATGTTAGGTGGTACGTTAGGCTCCACTGCCAAAAGCCATTAGTAATTTGTCTTGCTTAAGACATCTCCTGCTTTCTGAAGAGCACTTTTATCAGAAGTTGGTGGTTGACACAATTAGTCACCTTTGACAACTGACATATGGTGCTTTCTGACTTCCCAGCACAGCTTACGGCTATGACCGTGGGATCTCTTAAAAACCTCCCAGCAAAGCCTTGGTGCAGACACCATCTTCAGCTTGGTGTCGCTCAGACTTGTTTATGAAGGGCAGGGGATGCAGGGCAGGTTTGGAGCAGTCCCTCCCCTACATAGAACAGGCACAAACAGCCTGGGTGTGTTTTGGCTGGCACAGATAAATGTGCCAGCTCAAAGCACCAGTTTGCTTCTGTGGAGCCATCAGGGAGGGCCACGAGCAGAGCAAAATGGAGCTCATCCAACCAGAAATGTGGAGTGTAACAGGCAGGTAACACAGAGGAGTGAGAGTCCTTGGAGAAGCCGCTGAGATTGTGGTTTGGCCCTCCCCGTGCTGTCCACAGCTGGTGCAGCCACCCTTAAAGGAGTTTCTGCCCTCAGGGAACACCCAGGCAGCTGCAGATGTGGTTTGAGGTGAATTTCCATTGACCCACGGGGTCCTGGCTGTTCTTCACATTATTTATTGCTAACATATCCTCCTGGGCTTCAAATACTTGATAAACCACCTTCAAAAGCCAAATTTAGCCCATCAGGATACTCAGTGTGCACACATGAGATTGGTAATTGTAAAACCTCTCAGCAGCTGAGATTAAAGAGCACATCTAGGAACTGCTTGGAGAGAGCTTGCCAAGAATTTTTTTTCTCCACGACTTGTACATCTACAAACCCCAGTACAAAATAACTGCTTTGCCTTTAGTTAAAAACTGAGCATCCATAAGATGAAAGCTGGATCACCCCTTCCCAAGGTTTGCTCTGCTTAAAAGGAAGCTTTTTGTTTCTAGTGGTGAGTGGTTTTTAGCCAGCAGAGTCAGGACAGCTGCTGTTGGCAAGAGCTCAGGGAAATGCAGCAAGAGCAGAGTTTGGGCTGAGCTAGCAACTGAATCACTTGGATTGTTTCCTATTCCAGGAAGTGATAAGAAATCTTGTGAAAAGATATGTCGCTGCAATGATAAGAACTTCCAAAACCAACGAAGGTTTAACTGAAGAAAACTTCAAGGTAATTCATTATTCCTCAATAATAACTTGGTTTATTAATTCAAACAGCCACTTGTAGAGTTTGCACTAACTTGTTAAGGTGATTTGTGATGTGTGGAAATAGGATTGTGGCTGGAGCTGGGAATATATCTGATGGGCCTGTGGGGTTTTGTGGGCAGAGTGAGTTATTATTGAGTGTCTTCCTGTATGAGCACCTCCCATATTTTAATATACAATGTGCTGTGGAGACAAAAACATGGGAGAAGAGTAGGAATGAAATACGTGATTTGAGTTAACATCACATTCCCAATCTTAATGCAGACAGAGTCAAGGAATGGGTTGAGGTTGATGGATATTAAGAGCACTCACCAACAAATTTAAAGTTGGGCCTATCGGTGAGACAGGATTCCTTCCATATTTCAGCAGTTTTCCCTCTTCTCTAACTCTTTGATCTTACTTTTAGGGGTGTGCCGGGGGTGGGCAGAGGGAGCTGATCAATAGGTCCAGGCCCAGCCTTTGGAGACAAAAGTCTTGTGAGGTCCCCAGTTCTCAGCACTGCCAGCAGATCATTTTTGTGTGACACTGGACATGGGTGTGATGTCCCTGTGTGATTTGGTATCGGCCACTGGCACAACTGAAGAGCTCTCCCGAGGGGATGTGGTCATTCCTTCATGTCAGATCAGGCTGCTGGGAGTAACTCCTGTCTCCTCTTGCCCCAGGAATTAAAACAGGACATCTCGAGTTTTCGCTATGAAGTTCTTGACCTCTTAGGCAACAGGAAGCCCCAGAGGAGAAGTTACTCTACCAGCAGCACCGAGGTGTCCCAAAAGGACGAAACAAATGAGGACGGTGCTGGAGAAAAACCCAGAGCCAAGAGCGTGTCTTTCAATGTAACCAACAAGAAAAAGGACTTCAACGTGTCTGCTCTGATTAAAACCATGTCTGGGATCAACATGGTGGAGGAGAAGCCCAAAAGCAACGGGATCAGCAAGCGCTCCTTTGTCCGAAATGGGAACAGAGTTCAGAGACTCTCCAGCTCCAAGAAGGAATCCTTCAAGAGGCTGGGCCTGCTCTTCTCCAAGATGAACGGCCACGTCCCCGAGCCCAGCTCAGAGCCCATGTACACCATCTCAGACGGCATCATCCAGCCGCACTACATGTGGAAAGACATTAAATATTCTCCCATGGACAGAGAGAGAGAAGAGAATTGTTCCAAAAGTGAAATTAACCTCAATGAGGTGGCCTACAGTGGGAACACGAGACTTACAGGACAGAGCAAGGAGTGCCCTGTGGTTTGTACCAGCTCCCTTCACTGTGCTTCCAGTATTTGTTCCTCTAACTCCAAACTCATAGACTCGTCAGAGGATGTGTTTGACTCATGGGGAGAGGCCTGTGACTTGTTTATAAACCAGTGGAAAGATGGGCAGGAGGATCATGTTACCACTCGGCTCTGAGCGAAGCTCTCTTAACTCTCACTGGAAAACTCAGCCAAACATTGGTAATTGTTTGCTCTCATCTGGTTCAGCATCACTGTTTTCTTTCTGTCCACAGGTGAAGAAAAAGTGTAAACCTACTTATGTTATAGCCTACTTTATAGCCACCTTTTTAATTTACTTTTTTTTACACTCGCCAGTACTAAAGTAATGGTTTCACCATTTATAACGTTGCCATAAACCCCCGGAATCCCTTTGGCTGCAGTCTTAGTCTCTAAACCCCAGAGATTTCAGGCGTGCAGGTGGCCGAGGAAAGGATTTCTCCAGTGCTCCCATCATCATCCCAGCCCAGCTGGGTTTCAGTGCTGCTGTCCAACACCACTGGCTCTGCATCGTGCTCAGTTTTCCTCATCAGCACAGACAGCTGTTGAGCAGGAGGCTGAAAATCACACTGAAAATATTTTTTAAAAGGGTTTCAACCTCTAACTGGTTTTTTTTGTTTGTTTGTTTCCTTTAAGCAATATGACGACTGATTCGTTTGGTTGTGCTTGTTTTTTCAGGCCACTATATTAATCTTGTAAAAAATTACTGAATGCGAGACCTCCTTTTGATCATCTACCTGGAATATGTTTTTGTTGCTAACATATTTGCTTATTTACCTAATTTCCCTTTTGGGGAGCAGAAGGACCTTCCAATTAGGCTGCCAGTGGGAGCCAGCACCTGGCCTTGCCTCCAACTCCTGTGTAGATGAAAAGAAAAACCCAAAGCAACCCAGGCTGCTCGAAATACAAACCTCAGAGTGGTTTCTAATAGGCTGAACCACAGCCCAGCTGTAAGCCTAGCCCTTATTTTGCAGTTCCTAATTTTACTTCCAGAGCTGCATTCACTTTTTGCTGCCTCTCTGGTGGGTGTCAGGATTCAGGGGGAAACCCATCTCCTGAGGGGGAGCATCTTCCCTGGGCCCCTGAGCTGCAGGTCTGAAAAGCAGCACCGGCAGCGTGGAACAGCTCTGCCCGTCCTTCTCTGAGGTGCAACAAAAAGGAGTGTGGCACCAGGTGGTACCTTTTATTATCTTTTATTTTCTTTTGTTTCCCCAGCTGTGGGAGTGTCTGGACAGGGCTTAGCACTGTCACTGTTGTTGTCCCAAGGAGCATCAGAGGAGGGACAAACACAACCCCGTCAAGGGCAAGATGGTTGAATTCTTAACAAGGATTTTTAGGGGGTTTTATTTTAATTTTTTTTTTTGACAATGGGATGCTTGAAATTTCTCCTGCAGTGTTGCTAAGAAACACAGATGATTGGCACTCAGCAGCACCTCAGAGCTGTTCTTGGTCCTGCCCAGGAGCTGGGGAATGGCTTCATTCCTGCCCTCCTGCAGGGCCCTGCTCCCCGGAGGGGCTGTGCGAGCCCCAGCGTTTCCCCAGGGTGGCTGCCAGCAATCTCCTCACCTGGGAACTGGGTTGTGAATTGCCTCTGGAGAAGCATAATGCTGGAAAAATCTAAACCTGCCACTGGAGCGGGGCAGATCTCAGCAGCGAGGGGCACGAGCAGCTCTGCTGGCAGCACGGAGGGTCAGGGGCAGAGGGATGAGAGAGGCTGGAACACCTGCAGCTGGACACTCTGCCCGAGTTTGAAACCTGTCTCCCTCCTCTTGTGGGGGAAAACTCCCCTTGTGGGGTTTTTCCTTTGGGCGCTTGTGCAGCTTCACCCAGAAAATGGAACGCAGAGGGAAATGTGAGTGCTGCAGCAGCTGCTGGGGCAGAGCTGAGGTGACAACACCCTGAACTCATGGAAGTGCTCAGTGCTTCCACCTCTGTGGCTCCAGGGCAGCCCTGGTGTTGAGATAAATCAGCAGCAAGGAGCAGAGACTCAGAAACATTTCTGTATTCCTTGCTTATAACGACAGCAGCCTTGTTACCAGCAGGCAGTGTAAAACCCCAAATATTTAAGCCTCTGGATGTGTTAGTTAAGGCAGAGTGAAAGGCATTTTTGTATGAACAGATTTCAGGCTTTCACACTAATTGCAGGGTTAGAGTTGTCTTTGAAAACTGCATTTCCTCTTCCCTCCTGGTGGGCTGAGCAAACTGACATTGGTGGTACACGAGGAGACTTGCAAAAGCCGAGGGTGGGGAGCAACTTGCTGATCATTCCAGGAGGAAATCGGGCACCCCTGGCTGGAGGAGCAAATCCTTCGGCAGGGGAGAGCCCCAGTTAGAACCCACCAAGGCAGTGCTCACAACAAAAGCCCCACAGGTCCAGAAACCAAACGGAGCGCATTTCTGCAAAGATAAACATTAGCAGGAGCTGCTGCAGAGGGGTGGATTGGAACTTTCGATGCCTCACCTAACCCACAGTGCAGTCAGTGAGCTCTGCGTGACGGGGGGCCAGGCAATCTTTGTGGCATTGCCCGGGTAAGGAGGAAGAATGAAAACAATTCAAGTACAGTTATGCAGATTACATCAACTGGGCTTGAAATTGGGCCAGAGCCCGGGTTTATATCCTTGGACAGAGGAAGGGCTTTGAAGTGCTCAGTGAGAACAAGCACACAGCCGCCGGTGACGCTGACATGGTGTCACCCGAACGGTGACATTCCCAGGTACAAACAGCACAAAGAAACGGAATTAACTCTGCAGTGCTGCCCCCAAAATGCAAAAATCCCTTCCCCGCAGAGTGTGTGAGTCACGTTCCCCTGCTGAGCCCCGAAAGGGCAGGGGTGGGATGAGAGATCTGCAATATCCAGTGGCAGTGATGAGAGATCTGCAAAGCCCCAGTGCTGTGCTGAAGGGGAGATGCTTCACGTGGCTCCGTGGCTGGGGCTCCCCTGGGCTTTGCTTCATGACTGAGATCCTTCCTTGCTCCCAGCTACCAGTCTGAGCTGACTTTGGAATTCAGCACAAATATTTGATTTGGCTCTGATTAATACACGTGTCCAGGAGTTTGCAAAACTCAAATTGGTCCCCCAAAAGGCAAAATTCTCTTTGATTGCATCTATGCATCCCTGTTGATAGCAATAGACTTTGGAGCAGCTGGTGAATTATTATTATGCTAAAATAGGAGCTTCAGGGGAGCAAAATTGAAGTAGCTTCTGAAAAATACATTTGATTAAAAAAAAAAAAAACTAACAACCCAGGTTTTGGTTAATTCACTTGCAGCACAGTATTTGGCACTTCACCAGTATTTTTCTGCTTTCAGTTGCTCAAAAAAGAAAATGTCTTTTACTGAAAGTTCTTCTTTTCTTCTGAGAAATCAGTGAATGACCCACCCTGTGCTGTCTCTGCAAGGGCCAGAGTAGGAGCTGATGGAACACTTGAGTTTCTCCTGTGAGGAGCTGGACTTTTCCTTGGCTCAGCTGGTTCACACCTGACCTTTATTCCGTGGGCTTCAGGAAGGATCCTTGTATACATGCAAGGAGTTTGGAGTTAGGAATAACAGAGATCTCAACCATTTGCCCTTTTTTAGATTTCTTGCTCTTGAAGTTGCACTTTTTTCTCTCCTCCCATCCCAGTGTCGTTTTCACCTGGCTTTTAAAAGCAGCACGCCTGCAAATGGCCATGGAATTATGGAATGGTTTGGGCTGGAAGGGACATTTAGGTTCTCATTCCATCCCCCCGGCATGGGCACCTTCCACCAGGCCAGGTTGCTCCAAGCCCTGTCCTTGGACACTTCCAGGGATGGGGCATCATCGTCAGTTAAAAAGTTAACAAATAACACCCAGGGTTAAGAATTTAATAGAGCTGGGAGGTGTTCGTACTCAGGTCAGAGATTACCTAAATTGCTTCAGAAAAAAGAAATTAACTGAATTATCTGTGCAGGTTATTTGGATAACTGCATTTGTACACGGTTCACTTGCTGGTAAATATGTAAATATTCCCGTGTTTGTACGTGTGTCCCCTCAGAGGAAGCGTGGGCAGGGTCAGAGCCAGGAGGGAGCTCAGCTCCATCCCTGCTCTCCTCTGCCTCCCCCGTGACCTTGGGCAAGTCACTCAGCCTCTCGAATGCCTCAGTTTCCCCATCTGTAAAATAGGGATAATAATACTTACCTACCTCGCAGGGGGGGTTAGTTCATTATTTATAAGCACTTTCAAATTTAAAGGCGCTATATACAGTACGTAGTTAAAATTGGTAGCAGTAGTATGTACTTTTATTTTCTTACAACCAATTCAGGTTAGGATTTAACTGTATGTCTGTTACGATAATTTTCCATGTAGGAAACTCGCATGGTTTCCCCATGAAGGGAATTTAGGGGGCTTCTGCAGTAGACAGAGAGCAGGAGCAGCATACCCTGGAAGCCTAAATTCTGACACCTTTGCTTTTGTGATTTATGCCTCACCCGAAACGTCACCTTCCTCTATTTGTGTTCCATCCCTTTCCCTTACAGCCCGTGTATGATTTTTAGCAGAAACAGCCACTGTAAATATTAAGAATATTTAAATAAACATATTAACGTATGAATAGAAACCTTTACCTTTTAAAGAGGTCAAGATTGGTCAGTACAACAGGATTCCAAGCATGGGGGGGGTCCACAGGCAGCCTGGCACTGGTGCACACCGGGGTAGGGCTGTAGGAGAATTTCACATCATCACCTCTGTAATAATCACCTTTCACCCCGTCACTGGCAGGGACCGCTCACCTGGGTGGCACAGGAGGGCAGAGGGAGGCTGTGACTGCGGCAGGGTGGCCCTGCTGCCTGCTCTGGCCCCGGAGAGGAGGGGAAGGCAGCTCCAGACACCCACCCTGGCAGCAGAGTGTGGCCAGCACTGTGGCTGCTGCAGGAGCCTGGACAGCCGGAAACTCTCCCCATCACCCCTGGGAGGGGACTCCTCTCCCAGGTTTCTCTGTACAATGTTCTCAAGTGTTTGCTCTGGGTAAAAGGTCTTTGGTTTGAGCAAGAGGAGCTCTAAGAGGGGCCTGGCAGGGTAAGGGCACTCGGAGCTCCCTGCCAGGGACAGGAGCAGGTCCCTGCTCTGGGGACCTGGATGTCGTTGACAGAGAGGTCTGGACAGTTAGCAACAGCGTAAGCAAGGATCTGAATCACCTCTGGGCTTTCTAGCAGCTGAAATCACCCCAGCACTCACTGCTCTCACAGCATTACGTGTCTGTCCCACTTCCCTTCCCAGCTTCGCTTTGGTGTTGCCACTTTTCAAAGGACCAAAATCCCAAAGACAAACATCTTTCAGTTAACCAGGAGGAGGTTCAGTGGTGGTTGAGCTCCTGGCGGAGCTCTCCTTTAAGCAGTGAGCTCCTGCTGCAGTGTCCAGTCCTGTCCCCCACACACAGGGCTCTGTGCAGCCTCAGAGACCTCCAGAGGGAGCCCCCTCCCACCTCTGCTGCAATTCCACGCACAGAACGGCAAAAAATAACTAAAAATACCCCAACCACCAGGGCTGCCTCGAGTTAATGAAAGTTGTTTTTTAACTGCGAACTCCTGGAGGTGTTTTTGGGATGGGTGCACTGCAGGGACCTCTCCCTCCCCAGAGGGACTTGCAGCCCCGGCTGAGGGGGGGGCCAGGGCTGGTCACACCTTCCCAGGTGTGCTGGAAGCATCAGGCACTCTAATTAATGGCATAGGAAAATTAATTGGAATCAGCGAGACTGTGGTGGATAATAAAGCCACTCTCTGGAGAAGCATCTAAAATAAACTGTCCCTCAGCAGAATCTGCAGTTTTCAGTGAATGAAACAGCTATAAATTCACTCCCTTACTGGATTTTTTTTGAGGAGATAAGAGAATACTCTGGGCTGGCCACATCAGCATATTTCATAAGCATTTATAATTTGATTAAATTTAATTTTCACACTTCTTTCCCCATTTCAGGCCCTTTTTAGAAAAGAGTAATTTCTATACTATTCATGTAGTTGCCTCCACCCAGACCAACAACTGCTCTGGAGGCAATTCAAGAACCATTGTTCTAAAAAGAAAACATGTTACATCTAAAGAAGTACACTTAAAGAGCAAAAGCATTTGATCCTTATCTTCTGAACCTTTGATAGCATTTTGTGCTTCAGGGAAACATTTTGACCTGCTCTGTTTTTTCTTTTTTTTAAGGTGAGCAAAGCAAAACGAAAACCCCAAGCAGAACAGCAGTAGAGCTCGAACCACCCACAATTTTAGATGTAGTTCATTCCTTGCATACAGGGTTGGAAGAGACCTCTGGAGATCCAGTCCAACCCTCTGCCAAGGGGGGCTCCTGGCAGACCCTTCTCCATCAATACCCCCCCACTACGGACACCAGGGCAGCCTGTCCCCACCCCTGCCCAGCATGGCCTGTTGGGGGGACTTAGGGGGGGATTTTTTTTTCCTTTTCCCCTCCCATTGAAAGCATTCCCACATCAGCAGCACCTCCTGAGGCAGCAGAGATGCTGTGCCCAGGGCTCAGACGTGCCCCGTGCAGGAGCTGACAGAACACTGTGATACCTTGAGCCAACAGAGCGAGAGGCCTTTTGACTATAAATAGTTGTTTTTTCAGTCAGGGGGCACTTTTGGGTCTTAGCTATTTTTCTGGCTATTGTACAGTTATTTAAAAACTACTGAAGGTGTTTATAAAGCAGGTCTGGGGGCTACAGGGCTAAGGATTTTGAGAAGCAAATGACAGTAGCAGATGCTTAAGTATTCTGTTTTCTATATGGGAGGCCTGGAGACCTGGGGTGACTCTAAAAATTGGGTTTTTAGCAATCAAGTTTTATTGTCAAATTAAATCTTCATTAATAAAAAAGAGCAATCCCAGAGACAGCCTTCACACCCAAGCATATTTTAAAATGCTATTTTATTTCATGTAATAAAAGAGGCGAGACTTTTTACCACCCTCTCACCCCCTTCTTCTTTATTTTAGTTTTGCTCAAAAACTCAAGGGCCTTTTCCAGGCAAAAGAGCTTTTAGATGTTGTAAGAATTTTGTGTATGCAAAGACAGAATGGGGACCTCAGAATCTGCCAGCTGAGTGGTAATAGCCACCCCTGGAGAAAAGGGCAAGAGCAAAAAGCAAAAACAGATGCTTAGTTTTATGTACTTTTCTACTTGCATCTCCACCGTCCGTAGTGCAGACTCCATGTCAGACCCTCATATAACCTGTACAAAATGAAACAATGTACATAACAAATAAAATTATTTATTTTATGTGTATTTTTAGCTTAACTGTAAACTGAAAAAAAAAAATAAAAAGCATTTAATTTTTTTCCCAAAAATGTAAGCCTATTGAAAAATCAAGGTGTTTCTACCTTTTCAGATGTAACATTTCCAGCTGCCTATTGATAATAAACATTTATGAACAGCAACAGATCTGACATTTTAGAGTTTTTGAAAAACAAGTTCAGCATAGACTTCTTAAGGACTGTCAGTGGTCAGAGGAGCACTTAAGGGCTCTGATTCTATGGAAACTTTACTGGTATTTTAATAAAAAAAGACATCTCACAGTCCTGCTTAACTCCAGTCAAGTTGGTCACTCAAATTTAAGCAAGAGCTGAACAACATCTGGCTGCGGGAAAAAAAACTCCAAACAACCTCAAAATATTCTTTATATCTTGGCTACAACAGAAAATAGCAACTCACTAGAAGTGCTGGTAAATAAAATTCAGCACATGAATGCAATTACTCCTGCACAGAAAAGCCTAAGTAAGTGTAATTTCATTTTAATTTACTCCCCAAAGATATCCTCAGACCAGCACCACTGCATTGGCCACACAATTAGCAATATAGCTAGTGTGAGAGAGTCATTACGCAACAACTTATGACTATATTATCATAATTCACTTATGAAAAGCTGTCCTCCAGCAAATCTCAAAGTCCTGGAGATACACTTCAAAAGGTTTCCATCTCTGACCAGAGACTTTTGGTCAAGCTTCCAGTAAAACAAGAGTTTCCACAAGTTCAGCCTCGGCAATATTCCTTTCCTTGGAACGCAAAAGATTCCTGCACAAAGAGAGGCAATGTTGACACACAAATTAACACTGACCATGGCAAAAGCTGTACAAAATCCATGACCACAGGGATCTAGAGTTGCAGAAATTTAAATATTCACATGAAAACAAAAGGCTACACCTTTTCTTTTTTTTTTAGAGAGAAGGAACTTTTGCAGTTGGATGTGCACATTTCCACTCACATCAGAAAGCTAAAAGTTCAAAGTTAAGGCACTGTGAGTCTCCAGTCATGCTGCTTATTCCAGAAACAGGGACTGAACTTCACCTGGCAGGGATTTCCACCCCCTCCATTGTGAGGTTTTTATCTTCTTGTCTTTGTCAGAGCCGGGATTAAAGCACGGGAGACACAGTTTTCTCGTGTTCAGACTCAGATGTTTATTAAGTCTTAACTATAGCACAGTCTCACAAGTTGTGAGCTCTAGCTAACAAGGTAGAAAATGGCTCTGTCTCCAACTCTTTCAAGGTCTTCTAAGCATAATTTGTCCAATAACAAGATGACACCTATATTATTTTTAGTTTTAACCCAACCACTCGTGGTCTGCAATGAGGACCTTTTCACCCAATTAGAAAACACCACCCAAACCCATGAAGAAGGTGAAGGAAGAACTTAGCCAACACCCTAAATCCTCCATCTTGCTCTTTATATATTACCATATACTAAAAACCTCAAATCCTAAGTTTTTCCCCCGGTGACATCACACACTTCTATTCGAACCACACCCCCACAATCCCAGTGCTGTCACTCAATTTTGGAATCCTGTCCCAAGGCCTCAGGTCCATGCAGGGTTTGTCTGGGGGTCAGTTCCTGTCAGCACTGGCAGTCTGAAATGCTCAGTGCCAGGGTTCCAACACTCCGTGTCCCTGCAAAGCCTGGGAGCGACTCAGCACGGGAGCAGATTCCTCGGAGAGAGTGTGGGGTGTCCCTCACTGGAGATATTCCAGAACCACCTGGACACAATCTTGTGCCCTGTGCTCTGGGATGACCCTGCCAGAGCAGGGAGATGGCACCAGATCCCTCCCAACCTGACCCATCCTGTGCAGAAGCTTTGCAGTAAATTTTCTCTCCTCTTAGTAGCACTTCCTGAAAAGTTATACAAATCACACATCCATGTAATCACCCCAAGCATAAAAAGAAACATTTTTTGATTTCGACTATGACATATTTAAAAAGTACAAGTTTAAACAGAGTGAGAAACCACATGTCTACAATTGATTGGAAAATAAAGATAGGGAGGGTATGGAAGAGTAAAAAATACATGAAGGAAAGGATTGAGGGAGTTGGATGGTCCATCAATTTTATCATGAGGGGATATTCCACTTTCTCTTAAAAGTCCATTTTCCCTAACCCAACAAAGTTAAGCCCTCATCACAGCTATGAGCACAGACTGACTCTTACCTTGGGTCACAAGCACCCAAAGCTTGCAGCAAAAGGCTCAGCTGCTCCAGGGAGGGCAAGATTTAGCATCTGGAATAAACTACTGCCATAAACAGAGCCCAAGAGACAAAAAACACCCTGTCAGGCCCCAGGCACCTCTTCTGGGGCTGCAGTTCCCCCCACGTGAGGGAGGACTGGGCTGCAGTCAGTGCAGGGATGTGCTCTGAGCCTGTGGCTGAGCCGTTTCCTACGAGCTGCAGCCCGGCTGACTGTGAAATCTGGTGAGCAGCAGTGGCTAGGAGCTTCTAGATACAGGCCTGCCCTGCAAAATTTAATCTCTGATCTTATTTCAAAGCTATAAAGTCCTGGTTCAACGGTTTTATCTTCGTCCCTTATGAGAAAAGCAGTTACTTGGAATTCTGGGTCTGGATTTATACATTGAGTATCGTCCATATATAATGCAGCCTTTGATGGTGTAATTTTATAAAAGAAAAAGGTATCCCAGCAGCACTGCCGAGAGAAATGGAGCCTAAGAGTGAAATAATAATAAAAAAAAAGCCAGTGGAGCTAGAAAAACAAATTTTCTCTAGGAATTGCTTTGGTTACGTGACCAGGGGGAAAACAGCACAGCAGCATGAGCAGGAGACAGCCCAGTGGGCCAGTGCTGCTGGCAGGCAGAACCAGCACAGTCTCTCTCTACAGTATTTATAATTATCTTCAATACCAGCTGGATTTGCCTCTTCCATCAGAGAGCTGCCATCAGCAGGGATGCAGTGGCTGCCAGTGCAGGACTGGGGCTGCCTTGCTGGCACGGGCACGGCCTGGGGGTGACACCGCACCTCTGCCAGCCCCCAGCCTTGGGGAGCTGAGAGCACAGAGCCACTCTGGAGTCTGGCAGCACACAGCAAACACAGGCTGCAGCCTGCTCCTGCTGCGGGCAGCAGGGTTTGCAGCGCTCTGAAACATTTCATCACATGAGAAACCACAGCCCAAGGCACAAAACCTACGGTTGGTCACTGCTTTGTTCATCCTGCAGGATCAGGAGAATCGCAGAACCCTTCAGGATGGAAAAGACCTCAAAGAGTGAGTCCAACCCATGAGTGGTGCCCACTTTGTCATCAGCCCAGGGCACTGAGTGCCACAGGACACCTGCAGGGACGGGGACTCCTGGGCAGCTCATTGCAACGTTTAACCCAACCACCCGTGGGTTAAAAAAATTAACAACGTTTTTCCATGAAGAAATTCTCCCTGGTTTACAGCCTGAGCCGCGTTCTCTGTCACTAAGGAGAGGCTCAGCTCTGGGGCTCACACGGAGGGAGAATCCTGCCAGTTCACAAAGCCCGCACAGCCTTCAGGTGTTCAGTCAATTTGAGCCTCTGCCTTTTATCTATAAAACACAGTGAAGGAAAGGAGGTGGCAAGCATGACTAGTGAAAACTTGGCTGAATTATTCTCCCTTTTCATGGCTGAAAAGCCATCCACAAAAAAATAAACAAAAAGCCCCTACGTTCCGGGATCAAATCTTGGCTTTAAAAATTTACTATTAGGTAACATGATTCTAGAAGTCCAATAAAGAACAAAAAATTTAAAAACATGGATCTGCAGAATAAAAAAAAAATTACAAATAGAAATCAATACTCATGGATTTTTCCATTCTTCTAGCTAAAGTTAAATATGGTTATGGCTTCAAACTATATCCCAATATCCCCATTCAAAGCAATTCTTCTGGGCATGAAAAACCCAGAGCATTGGTCTAGTACCAAACTGTAACAGCAATCATCAAACTAAAAAAAACCCAACAAAAAACACACTAAAACACGTGCCAAAGAGGTCTGAAAAAGCACCAGGCTGACACTGGGTTCCCCACCAAAAAAAAAGACCCCAAGCCCACATCTTGGAACATGCATAAACCCCGACAAAAAAAATCTCAGACCTCTCAAACCAAGCCCCAAAACTTGGTGTAATTTTGATGTGAATTATCCTGCAGCCCCTGGAAAAGGCTGCTAGCCACAAAGCCAGGATTTTGTGAGTACAGGGGTGCTGCAGCCAGAGCTGGCACTCTCCAGCTGAGGAAAGGGCTGAAGCACAAAGCAGGTCAGCTTGGCTGAGGCAGAGCTGTGGCTTTTCTGGCAGCGGTTTAAGAAAAGTGCTGCAGAGCTGTTGTACTGCAACACAACTCTGGGAAACAGAATCGAAATAAAAGACTCCAGCAATCACTTGTATTTCTGTACCATTCTGAGCTCTTCAGCTGTTAATAGAGGTGGCATTTCCTATCCATGGAGAGCATTCATCAGCTCCAGGACACACTGCTACCTGCTCCCCACAGCTCCTACTTGCTGCTTCAAAAAGCTGATTTTGAGGCTTAAAAGCCCTGGCAAAAAAATACATAAAATGAGTCTCAGAGGTACCTCTTTATATCAAATCCATAAATAAGTTAGCTGGCCACATATGACATGTTATTATATCAATTAAAGTAATTTTCATGTATATCAAAATGGCCAGTAAGGCCAAAAGAGCCATGGCTAATGGTAAATAATCCAGGTCCTGAATGGGTGAGCAAAACCAAAAAAAAAGAAGACTCTACCAGAATTATCAACTTTTCCACTTTGAAAAAGTTGACTTCCAGGGACAGACTAATACCAGAAGACAAAACACCAACACTGCTGCGATAACCATGTGTGTAGAAAAAAGCAAGGCTGTCTCAGTGAAAGAGGAAGAAAGGAGGCAAAATTCAGAGCTAAAGCCTGAAAGGGGAAGGAATTCCATTCCCTTCAGTGCTCGATAAAAACTGCGGGGGATATGAGAGAAGGCACCTGAGACAGGTGGAAACACACCCATGACTCCAGTATGGAGATTGTACTTAGGTAAGTGCCACTTTAAAGTTTTTATTTTTTCCTTAAAATAGATCATAGACTTTACCAGTTTCTTTAGGAGGTTAGGCTAGTGAGTGATGTTTCAGAGAAAAAGGAAAAAACCCTCATGCTATTTTCTCCAAAAAATGCCTGTGCAAGTCAAGTGCTCCTCCAGAGGCAGAAACACAAAGGCCACCCATTATCTCGTAAACAATTTTGTGTAAATGTTTTGTTTTAAAAACACCACAGCAGCTCAAAATCAAATTAGCTATTCAGGGGTCATTTTCATCTCGCTACCTGGCTGCTCCATCTTAAAAAGCCATTATTAAATTGCCAAATTAAATGTACAGCAATTAGAAATTGCAGTAGACAAACTCAATGCTGAGCTTGCAGCCCTCCCCCCACAGAGTTACATTATCAACACAAACAGTGCTGCATGAATTTAAGACAAAAATGTAACAAATACCTTTTTTCTCCTATGGTTTTGCTTCCAGGGTTACTTAAAAGGGATACCAAAGGAAATACAATTTTTTCCCTCCCAGTTCTGCACTTAATCCCCTTTTCACCACCACCTAGTTTAAAGAAATTTTTCTTTAAACAAATCACCAAACAGTAGAATGGGCCAACAGAGCTGATTTAAATTTTGTAGAATGCTATTTGAAGGGCAAGCCTGTTGTGCCTGAGTTTAGAGGGGAAAAGGTGCAATTACCAGGAATTATTCTACTTCCATTTCCATGCTGAAAGCTTTTGCTGCTTTTTCACAGAAGGCTGGAACAGCCTTGTCCCACACAAGTTCATTTCTTCAGTCCAGGTTGTGGGATAGGCAATTGTCAGGAACGTTACCTGCCAGTGATAAATGACCACTCTTTTTCACATGTTTAATGCTTTTATTTCGTGCTGTCAGTGCAAATTAACCACCACGGCCACCACTGTACGTGCAAACTTTCACAAAACAAATCTTACAAATATACAACAATATACAAACAAAACATTATTCTTACACTTTCCACCGCCATGAAACCTATGCAGTACAAAGTCAGACAGAATAAATACAACTACGACAAATGTGACCACTAGAGACAAAGCAGCTTTGTTTTGCAAAATCTGAGAAAGTCAACTTATTTTAAACATTATTATCACCCTCTAATGACCCTGTGCCCAGTGTTTACCTGAGTTGTGATGGCAGCCTGATTCAGGGCTTCAGCAAGAACCAGGTGCTTCAGTGTTCAGTGCAAGCCCTCAGACACACACAACATGCCTTTAGTCACACCATGTTTCTCCACATACTTCCTCTCCTCACATCCAAGCTGTTCTCTGCACTACAGTACTTTTCTCCTACGCTTTCCTAATCAACTAAAGCAACACCTTGTCATTTATCAGTAGCATAAACCTAAAGAGAAATGTGAAATTTGAACAGTTTGACCAACTGACTCAACTCTCTAAGGGAGGGGAACATTAACAAAACAGTATTAACAAAAGCTGGCAAACGAGAATCCAAGAAGGAGCCGCCAGCTCCCAGATTCACATTCCCTGAGGTGCATCAGGAGGTGCAGGGCTGGGGGAGGCCATGTAGCCCACCTGGGGTGGTGCTCCTGAGCTCCCAGCCTTGGCCACTGGTGGGGAGTTCCCATGGGGAGGATTTATGGGATGCCAGGTCCCAATGTAGCGGTAGGCAGGAACCACAGAGTCAAAGCCAGGCAGAGGCTGCTGGCTGAAGGGGTCTGACACCACTGGGTAATACACTGGCCCGTAGGACAGGGCTGGAGGCTCTGTGTTTTGGAAGTTACCTTAAAAAAAAACAAAACAAAAAGCACATTCACACACTGCAGCCACATCGATGGCCCTTTTACACACACAGCATTGCTCAAATACCAACCATTTGCTGATGCCTCCAAGGGAACCTGGTGGACTTCAGCTTGCCCAGCATCAGGGAAGAGCTGGGGCACTGCCTGGTCCAGAACAGGAGCTGGCTCAGCATACGCTGGATAAACTTCCACTGGAGATGGGGGCAGCACTGGCTGCATGTACATCATGGAAGGCCAACAGCTCTGATGGCAATACTTGCAGGAAAAGGGAAGAACATGGTCATGCATACAGCCACACACTCTCCAGCCCTCCCCCAAATCACTGCTACTTTCACATCTAAATGTAGGGAAAAGGGAAGTTTTTTCCTCCCTAGCTCTTTAAGACATATAAACAAACAAAAAAACCCCATCAAACCAACACAACCTTCCAGGAAAGATCCTGCAATACCTGCAGCAAGAACCACACTGCTGATGTGTCAAAAGCCTTGACAGGAGAAGATTCCCACTTATTAACTTTGTCATATTCAGAGATTTTTCCCATTGCTTCAACTGAAGGAGCTCATGGTGCTCTTTTAACTTCCCTGAGCAGCAGCACTGACACTGCACTTGACTACTGCTACAGAGAATGCTTCAGCAGAGCAAATTTCCAGAACACAGAAATAGTGCTAAACAGTCTGAGCTCAGCTGCATGAGTCCTAGGAGACTCCATCCACACATCTCTAAGTGGGCTTTGATGTCTTATTTAAGTGCACGAATTTTCTTAAGATTGGTTCAGGTTCTTCCTTTTTCTTCATAGAAAGAATATTTATCCAGCATCAAAATACAAAAAAAAAAAAAAAAGGCCAAAAAACCACCACCACAACTCACAATAAAACAATTAATATGGTGTACTTCACATTTTGAGGTAGAACTTTACTTCCTGAGCCAGGCTTTAATCTCCACCAAGAAAGTCCATCCATATTAATAGTCCAATGCACAGAATGCACATGTAGGACACTTGAAAGTTTTGAGTACATCAGTACATTTCTCAGGAAACCCAGCGGTTTTTGCTATACTCATTTTAAAAGCACTTACTTGCAATCCCATATTAAAATAATACCGCAAGACCTTTGTATCTGAAATTAAAAGACAGGACATTAAAGAGCAGAGGAATATAAACCAAGAAGCAAAAGCAACTTCTATTAAGAACATTTTATTTGAAGTTCTTCTTACTTAACGAGTAACAGTATTTCAGCGCTACCTTTTCTTTAAAATTTCAGGGGTAAAGAATGAATCTTGAAAACAAATAGTTGTTAAACTAGTTTTAACTTTTTAACTAAATCCAGTTAGATGTTTGTACAATGTGTCTGACCAATTAATTATTTAATTCAATGACTACATTACCTTTAATTTTGGTTTATTCATCTTGATTACTCAAGGGCTAACTAATTTTTGTAAGTCTCCACTGTCTAAGCTACCAGGACTTAACACAGAGCAATTCTAAGACCTTCTCACCAAATTTTGGGGCCCCCCAGCTGTTATATTAAGCTCAGTGGAGGCAGGAAGAAGGAATATATTCCTTCCTCACAAGGGTACTGAGTTCCCTGATTTCCTGCAGAGTCTTTTACTTCTGTCTTCCCTGTACTGAACCATTTGTCCCCAGCCAAGTAAGTGATACACTGAGAAACAGTCCCAGGTGTTTGAAAGGACTTTGAAACCTCTCTCTAAAAGCAACAGGGTTTTGAACTTGGAAACACATTTTTAACTAAGCTTCATGTCCAAGAACTGTGAAGCAGCTTTAAACCTTTAAAGTTGACCCACTGAAAGGGCACCAAAAAAAAAAAAAAAAAAAAAAAGAGGGTGTGTGTTTAATCCCATGATGGAGGTCTGGAACTCTGCATGAGAAAAAATTGATTTCTTAGATTCCAATATAGATTTGCTTTGAAGGCTCAGGAAGAGCAAGTGACCTATTCCACAGCACAGACTTTGAGCTCCCAGCTGCACCAAAGCCAAGGGAAAGCAGGGAGTCAACTCAAAAGGAGCCACGAAGGGATTCAAGTCAGCAACACCTCCAGAGCTACTGTATTCCATCCTCACAAATACCCACCCTGCCCCAGAGCAGGCCTTGGCTGCACAGCGCTTCCCGGTCCCATCTCCCACACTTCCCCAGCCCTGCTCTCTGGCACTGCGTGTTGTGGCTTGCTGCAGGAAGGCAAAAGCATCAGCAAAGCAAACCACAAATTTAAAATGCACGAGGATTTGTTCCTCTGTCACTGCTGCCAATTCTCAGTTCTTTTGCTGTTCAGCCCATCTATCAGGGCAACAATCCATGCAGCTGTTTTAGGAAATGCACACAGTTCCTCAGTCCTGGAAGGGTTGTGGTCTGGCTGTAACACTGACCACAGTCAGTAAAAATACTCCAAAGACTTACACAAGTATGAACTTTTCAGTATATAGCTGAAATTCCATCTACCTCTGGAGAAAGTTGGTGTTTTTTTAAAAATCCAATTTTGTTCTTCAATTGTTTATGCAAATCTATGCAAAGCAAGCATAAGAGCTGAATGAAACAGCTGCTTCCATAGCAGCACTAACAGCACAAAGGAATTGCTGGGAGACTGAAGTGACAAACTGACACTGGAAACACTGACATCTGTGGAATGATGGAACAGAAGCCAGTACAGTAGGAGAGCAGTTTTTGTTTATATTCCACTTTTAGATGTCTGGAAATCAAGTCCATCTTCAGTAAAACGTGACAACCTTATGAAGCAACAGCTAAGCCAAAAAAAGTTGCCCATTCTGACATGAAAATATAATGACCACATTGATGCCTGATGAAAATCTCATCCCCTGATAAGAGTTCTTACTGTGCTGATGGGAAACTCTGGCCAGTACTGAACACATGTTTGGAGCACCGTAATTTCAAGCAGGCTTTTATCAACAGCTCCTTCAAATACAACACACCAGGCAAGGGCAGGACACCTGAGGTCACTGTGTTAATAAACACACTACACAAGTCCTAAATGCCGTTAAAACAAGAGACAAGATGCTATGAAAACTGGAATAAATGCAGGTAAGTAATGCTAGAGCCCACAGTAGGATTTCCTTTCAGGTCCAGGACTTCAGCCTGTTGACAAGTCCTGCTCCCCATCTATACCAGGTGGTGTCTTTAGCAGAGCACACAGAACTCCAGGTCAAGCACACCCACATATTTCACCCGGCCCTACTCCAAACCCGCTGGGTTTCTTAACTTAAAGGCCAAATAGGTTATATCCCAGCAGTGTAACATAAATGCTACATGCAATATTATCAACTAGCAATCTTGAAAATTCCTACAGTCTGTGCCAAGGAGGACAGGGTCAATATGATGTGGACTGACTCAGCTAAAGAGCTCCAGGCAGCGTCTGGAGAGGTTATTAATCCACATCCACTCCAGATTCTTGTCAGCACACTTAACACCCCATTCTCCCAAGTGGGGAAAGCCTCAGTTAAGGGCATTCAACTAAAGCTGGAAAGCAGGAACTCTGTGCATGTGATCAGAGTGACAGTACCACAGCAGGGAAGGGGAACCAGAACAGCCAAGATTAACAAACCTTGGATTTGAGGGCACAGGCAAGACAGCAGAGTAACTGCAGAGCATGGCAGCAGCACCGTGAAAGCAGCAGGACTGGTCTCTGCACTCTCACTGCTAAACAGCTGACACGGACCTGAAACACTGTCCCAGCTGATGGCAGCGTGTCCAACAAAGCCACACATCCAAGGAACAAGCTAAGCCCACACCTCAGCCCTGGTTTGTAATACCATGGAATTACAGCTTGGAGCCATAAAGGAAAACAACCAAAATACCCCACTGAACTGTGCAACAGCACAGCTTATAAATACACAATTCTTATTTTAATCAGTTATCAGAAAAACGATTCTTCAGCCAAAAACAAGTATGATATAGGGCAAGCACACTTTCCGTGGGCTTTCTTTAAGGTGCTGTCTAGAGCTGCAATAATCACATATTTGAGTTGGATACAAACTTTCTGTTCAAAACTGGGAATGAAAATACTTTAGCATAAGTATCTGTAATATTATTTCTCACTCCCTGCAAGTTAGAGAGCCATTTCTTCTCACTAGGCATTCTTCTAAGCTTCCAAGGAGAACACCAAGTCAGAAGTGTTCTGGAGAGCAGCAGGAGTAAAAATACAAAACACCATCATTACCTCGAGGCAAGTCACTGCCACTGGGATCACAAGAGTAAGCTGGAAGAACAGCACTGGCTTCTCCCACCTCACTCACTGGGGGAAGAGGAGCGGAATAAATTGGGAATGGCACCGAAGAAACTGCTACAATTGGAAGGAAACAAGTGTCACCCAAAAAGTCAACTTTGCCATGGCATGTCAAATGAGTAAGGTGTTAAGTTACACAATTCAGTATGTGCTTTGACACCACAGTGCCCCTAAATACAGGCTGTAACAAAATTCTGTTCAGAAATCACTTTGAAACCTTCCCCTCTAGTTTTAAAACTTCTTCTGGACACTTTTCAATCTCTCAAGCCTTATCCACACTTCTATCTGCAAGCTGTATATCCTAGTTAAAGGAAAATAGTCTTTTTCAATAATTTTTTCATATTAGAAGGCAGGCCAGGCTTCTAGGACAGATAATTGTGCAAGAACGACAGCGAACAGACTAATCACTTCAAGTCCTCAAAACTGTGAGAGTAAGCCCACAAAACCAAGGGAAGGTTTGAGACATATCAGGACAAAAATCTTCGGGACAGACAACTGTGAAACATTCATTTAGGTGGCCCACACCTTTAACACAGCAGCAGGTTGGCACCAGTGAGCAGACAGCTTTGAGAACCGTGCTGACTAAACTCTCATGCAGAGTAGGAAAAGAAAGACAAGAAAAATGAGACAGAATTGAGCAGAATGGAAGGTGGAGATTTTTCAGATGCCAAATGAAGTTACAGAAGACAGGAGAAGTGCTCTTTGGGAGAAGGTAAACAGAATTTTTACGTAACTGCCATTTTCCAAGAGCAAAGCAGGTACAGCACCTAACGTGGAGAGTGCACCCTGTGCCTACCCACAAACCTGATCTCCTTACACAGAAGAAATCAAGGGTCACGAAAATGACCTGAACCCTGAAACACCCCAGGCAGTGACTCTCCTGGAAGTGAGTGTTCTCGGGGCTCGCTACCTCAGCTCAAGAGGAAAGTTAGCTGTAGGAAAGGGGAGGTGAAGGGACCTGCACTGAACTGCTGCCTCCTGAAAAGGGTTTTCTAGCAAACATTTGGCATTAATGGTTAAAGGTGGCAAGGGGGGAACCCAAAGCACAGAATTCCAATTCCCATAAAAATTCAGGGGCAACAGCCCCTTCAAAATGAGAAGTCAGCAGCCAACCACAACTTTAAACCAAAGCAAGTGACACTTTTTTTTTTTTTAAGCCTTTTAACACTTGTTTTGGATGGGGGGAGGAAGGGAGGGGAAAACGTAACTGCAAACTTAGAAATCCAAGTCCACAGCTGCAGTCTGTACACTCTACCTGGCCTCCCCACAGAAAAGGGAGATACTATGACAGGCTGAACTGCTGTTTGTGGGGGAGCTGCTGTTATGACACTGGCTGGAGTGGAGGCAGCAGAATTTGAAGAGAGACCTGTAGCTGGAGCAGTATAAGCATCTGTGGAGGTGGAAACTGTTGCAGAGTTCACCAACACCTGGAAAAGAGTCAAGAGTATTTGACAGTCTGCTTCTGCAACAGGCTTTGACAAAGACTATGAAAATACCACATACTTCAAAAATTCTCACTTCACACAAACCCATCTTGTAAATCCTAGCTGTAAAGGCACTAACTATCCAAAATCCCTAAGGATTGGCTTGAAAATACCAGTTTAGAGTTGCAGATACCTGCAAGGCATCTTCTGTTTTGCTTGTATTTGCAGAGAATTGCATTCTCTGCTGCCAGAGGCTGTGAGGGGGCCCCACAAAGTGCCACAGTCCAAGCAGAGTGATTACCTCCCTGCAGGGCCACCACAATGAAGTATGAGGTACAGCTCAGAGCACCAGACACTACCTTCTGGGGATAGCTGTAGGAGGCCACTTCATCTTGAGGTGACACCGAGACTGGCCCTTCTTCCTGATGGGATTCCAAAGCAAAGCACAGTTCAGTTCAGGGGCAAAGGGGCCACAAAGCACACACGCCCAACCCCTGCTTTTTATTTTTAAATGTATGGACTATACACCCAGAGTGGCTCTTGTAGCTCAACTAAGCAGTTTTATTCTGATGTGCTCAGGACTGCTTTCACACCCTCTGTGACACAGCAGGTGACTAAAGATATAATTAAAAAAAAAAAAAGTAGTTCTACCACAGATATGAGATCTCTCCAGTCCCACAGAGGAGGACTAAGATTAACTGGAATATAACCTGAAGGGTGGCCTGATAAAAGCAAGTAGCCTGGAGCACAGAAAGAAAAGTAAACAGCACTCAAATACACACTCTCTCTTTGCAGAGGGAAAAGTGGAAAATCATTAATGTACCCAGTGCAATTCAGACTGTACTTGCAGACTCGGACAAAAACCCCGTTCAGGGAGGAAAAGGACAGTGAATATATAAAGGAATGCTGGCCTACCATGCATCCAAGGACAGTTTCCATGAATGCCACACACCTCAAAGATCTCAAATCTGAACAGTCTGTGAGTAAAGCTTACCAAGTTTGCAGTAGGTTCTGCTGAAGTAAACACTGTTGTATTTTCACAGTTGGGATCTGGAGGACATAGGCAAAATTAATTGAAAAGAGCTGCATTAAATCTATTCCTTCACAAACTTATAAAAAGGCCATAATTTGAGTGTATTACATTCACCAAATATTCTATCAGCAAAGCCTAAACTTTTACTTACCTGGAGGTGCATAAATATATTCCTCATGAAATTTCCCTACAAGGGAGAGAGAAGAGGAAGCTTTGATTCAGAGGAAAAAAAAAAGGAGGGGGGGAGCAAAAAAGCTTAAAGCTGGAATTACTGCAATTACAATTCAGTGCATCCAATAATAACCAGCTTTCAGTATCATCTCACTTTGTCTCCTTTAGGAGATGTAAGGAAACCTACTTTTGACAACCTACATTGACAATCTCAATTTTTTTTTTTTGCCAGTCAATCCCTTAAGAACTCACTATTCTCACTTGCTTCTTCCTCCTCCTCTAAGGCACTCAGGGTCTGCTTGTTAGATGGAACAGAGTTTGGACTTCTCCTTGCCACCCAAAATGCCCCTGGGCCATGAACAATGGGAGCAGGGCTACTGTGGCTCTGAAAAGCAAAGTCAGAAACACACATTTAGAAATAATTTAGAACCTTTCCATGCTCTAGAGACAGACACACAGAAACTGGCGGGCAGACACAGCTTGCTGCAACAAAGCTTACTAGAAGCATCATCTGTGTGTCCATTGCAATGCAACAAACATTTCTTTCCTTTTCCTTCTGCTCTGCCTTGCATGTTTAAGGCAATTTAGAAGCTTTACCATTGTCCCATGGCACGCAGTCAAGCTGCTCCCTCCCAGAACTCATCCACCTTTATCCCAAGCTCTAGCAAAGCTGCAAAGGAGGGAGCAGATCCCAAATAAGGCTGCTACCCTCAACAGGTGTTAGTGCATTCCTTATTCCAGAGCATTCCCCCCAACACTAGCAGCAGATCAGCTCATCCAAACACTGCTCATCACGGAGAAAGATCATCTCTAGTCACAACTCATGGAACCAAAAGGTGGCTGCTGGTATAGACAGCAGTGTCTGCACTAGGCTGACCCACACAACCCTGACTATTTCGGAGAGCAGCACGCCCCAAGGTTGCCCACAACACCCCTTCAATGTTTTACATGCTCTTTGTTGCTGCACTGAAAATCAGTCTTTAGTTGCACCCCAATTTAAAAGATCAGTTCTCTGAAGGAGGAATATAGGATTGAGATGCTTGAGTAGAAGAAGTTGATTCAGTCTTTTGTGATGGCTAAGGTGACACTCAAAACTCTCCTCAGAAGACACTGGTGACTACATGATGGATAAAGTGCTCAGAGAGGCTCGAAAGATTTTCAAGGTTGAAGCAGAGGTGGTAAGTCAGAAGATTCTCCCACCAGGCCTCTGGCAGCATGGCAGAGTCCTCTGTGAGATGCATCTTTCCCCAGGAAATGTCACATTCCTTTACTAAACAAGACAAGGAAGAGACAGAGAAAAAGCTTTGGCATTGACAATAAAGTCACTGAATGAACATGAAAACCTATTCATTAGGAGCTGCAGGCAAGTCTAGCAAAGGGGGACAAAAAGCCACTGAGCTGTATTGATTTCATGTTGGAAAAAAGAAATGAGAGGATAATGTGTCCTTATTCCTTGGCACTCCTGGAGGAAAAATCAGAGCACAGATTACAGATCTAGTACATCAGAGCAAAGAAAAAATGACTGGTGCTGAAATAGCCCTAAGCATATTCTCTCTCCCTCATTTAAATACAAGTCTAAGCCTACTTAAGTTCACTGCTTCAACACAGCAAAGAAAAAAAAAAAATCAAACATACCAGGTTGTTTTTGGTTGGTTTTTTAAAATCTCTTTTCTATTCAGATACCTATGTGTAAATTGATTTTTTTTAGCACACCCAACTTTGGACTAGGGTTAGACTACAAATAAAGAAAAAAAATGCATCTTAAACTTTAAGAATACACTTTGCCACTTTATCTACAATTCAACAAAGAGACTGCTTTAAGAAAAGTCTAGGTTTGTAATTTTCTCCTGTTTCTGTGGCAGAAGAACCTGTGTCAGAACAACATGTTAAACCAAAACATCACAACTACAAATCCATAAGAAAAAAAACAGGCTATCACTACCCAGTTTTTGTATCTTGCTACCCCAACAATAAATTATAGTGTGGCAAACAAGTGATAAGCTTTCTCCCACTATATTTAGAGCTAGACAGACATGCACAGGAGGAAAAGATTTTGTTTTCAATCTGCAATAGAAAGGAGAAACATGATGGTGTTTATGAAAATATGCTTAAAAGCAAACAAGTGGTGCTACTAAGGATTCAAAGAAGGCGAATATCTAGAAAAACTGAGGTTTCAAGCAGGTTTTACAGGAACTAGACTAATTTCAGTCTTCCATTGTCAACAATGCATTCAACGCTTAAATCTTACTCCAAGAAAACCAAAAAAAGCTGCTGTATATTTAGGTAAAGAATCACTGTGCATTTAGCTTCCCCCTCCTCCTCTCTTCCTCGAGAGGCTTCAGCTTACCCTTTGTTCATAACTCACAGGCAGAGAAGGAAAAGCAGAGTCATCATCTCCTTTAATTTCACAGAAAATTACAGTTTCTTCTGGCCCTTGGGGCTCCTCTGCAGCCCCTGCCACAAAGCCATACTGGCACTCCTTGTTCACATAGGGCAGCGGGCGGCGGCTGTGCGAGCTTGGGGAACAAGAGAGGGGGTGAGGAATCAGCACCACCTGCACTGTCACCTGCCTCTGCCTGCTCCATCTTAACTCGGTTCTTTCCGCAGAACAATAAGAAATCTGCTCTTTCACCTCGGCTGCAAACAGGCAAGTCGTGCCCCACCATCCTCCCCGATGCCCTGTAGAGCAATTTTCAGTGGAAGAGGTTTGGTGTCACTCACCAGGACCTGCAGAAGTTGTCATAGCTCTGACAGCCTCTCCTCCCTGCGGGAGAATGCTATTTGAGGGCCAAGCATGTTGTGTCTGTCTATAAATCAGGCAGACGCCCTGAGTTTAAAGGGGAAAAGGTGCAACCACCAGAAGTGCCTCTCAGCTGTAGTTTCACCTGAACAGCACAAGCTCTCTCCTAACCTGTCTGCAGCAGGAGTGAAGAGAAAACCAGTGGCCAGCTCAGGTTTTCAAAGCTGCCTACCTGGGCATGCCGGGCTCCCGGTGGTGTCTGGGAGGGTTCTGCTGGTGATAGGGTCTGTAGGGTGCCATGCCTGCCCCTCCGGGGGCACAGTGGACGGGAGGGAAGCGCCCTGAGGGAGCACTGTGCTGCAGCCGGGGGGGCAGCACTGCCTGTCCCCTGCTGTAAGCCACGGCCATGAACACTTCCTTCCCACGGACCTTCTTCAGCATCCTCTTCCGTGTTTTCAGGTCCATTTCTGCAGTTTCCAGCGAGGACAGAAAAGAGATTTATACTTGAAACCTGAGCTACGGTCTCGAATGATGAATTAATATTTGAACCCATAGAAAAGAAAGCCAGTGGCCTATTCCAGAAAAAGTGCATTATAAATATGGAAACTACAGACCCTTCTTTAAAAGGATCAAGCAGGAATCCTACATGACAAGGATACAAGCATCTGACATGGGAGTACCTTCCCAGCTTCAGGTGATCCAACCAGTACTCAGTGTTAAAATCTCTCCATGCAGGCTGCATTTATTTAGGGAAGTAAAAACCCTCACAACTCCTCCAAATTAAATTGAACCCGTATTTAAGTGGCTGGGGAAGCCCTGGTCCCTCCATGCATCCCTGCTAATGCCAGATCAGACAAGCTCTCCAGTCACTGACATGTCTTTTAGATGGTTCTCAAGAGGCAAATTTGTTCTGGGCAATTTTGAGCAATACCAAATTCGCTTTGTATTTCAATGGATTTGCTCTTCTGCAAAGGCAAATTCATCACTGTCTGAAGGATAACTTTCTATCAACCCCCCCGCAGTGGCCACATTTCACATCACAGGGTAAATTAAGGCACTTCCAATAGCCAAAGACTGCTACAGTTACAATGTGCTGAGCACCTCCTCTGCCTCCCCGGGGAACAAATGTTTCTGGAATCCTTGTACCAACCTATTCCTGGGAAGTGTCCACCTGTTACTTTCTGATAAGCTCCTCCTCTTCTGTTGTGAGCCATGTTCCAAGCAAGGACAGGAGCCACTTGTGTCACTGGCTTTAAGTTTGCCAAAGGAACTGTGTGCCTGCAGGAAGGACACCCACGTTAGCAGTGCCTCAGGGATACATTCTGCACAACAACAGGAGCTGAAGCAACACCAGGACAGAGGAAAATAAATAATCTGTTTTCTCTGGCACCGAGCACAGATTACTGCTACTTGTTTAATTAGAATAGACAAGCTAGGCCTTTATTTAAACACTGTTTACTTCCAGGGTCAAGTCTCTCTCCCTTGCCTGCATTTGTGTGCCTCCAGAGGTATCCCTAAAAGCACAGGAGAACACAGAATTTTTGCAGGATGTTGTCAATCCTAGCTTTGGAGGAGGGTGAACGGTTGAACAGCAAGGGGGAGAGTGATTAGATTCACCAGAAGTGCCAATTATTTCGTTGCCTGGGTACAACATAAAAACTCCAGAGAAACCCAACAGCAGAGGGCAATTTGCTCTCTATGAATAATGCCCAAACTGCAAAGATCACTTTTACATTCCAGTGAACGAAGATTACACAGAAAACATTACAATAATGATTTTGGTCATTAGAAATCCAAGAGGAAAAACAAACCTCTCAACCAGAAAGAGTTTAAACTTGAAGTCATCATCAAGCTGCTTACTTTTGTGCCAGCTCCTCAACAAACACAGTCAATGTGTTGCTATCCTGTCCAACTTCCTGGATATGAGCATTGTAATACTTCTCTCCTGGTTCCAGACACACCTGGAGAGAGAACAAGGGAAGCTCTAAAAAAACCCAAGCTGCATCAGAATATTGTCCACAAACCACCAACAGCAAAGGCTGCTCCTGCCCAGTCCCATGCTACTGAGTTGGCCCAGGAGTCTCAAATACTTCTTCAAAACTGCAACCAAAATAAAGAGCGCTGTACTAACTTCAGGGAGGGTAACAAAAAATAAAATCAGTCTTGTGAGCAACTGAGAGGCAAGATACCTGCGCCCTACTTTATTTTTATTCCCTGTGTCCAGCCGATAAGTACCAAGGAAGACTGCTGCTTAAGAACTTGAGGAGAGCAGAAGATAAAGTAGGAAAAGGAAAGCTCTGCTCAGTGAGAAACAAGTCACTGTGAATCATCAGCACTTCCTTAAAGAGTGATAAAAAATATGCCCTCACTACATACGACATCAGAACACAAAGAAAACTGACCTTCCTTTCAGCATCTCCTGTCCAGATCATTCTACTCCTCCCTTTTTAGCTCTTCCCTTTTTATTTTATAAAAATATTTTGCTACTTCACTGGTGAGAAAGATAAGGCTATCCAGAATTGTTGCTTAGCCCAAGTGAAAAATCTAAAGACAACTACATCAAAAGCACCCCCTGTGCCTTTTGAGCTCTGCTTGGAACTTCTACACTCAGAGAATGTGGATGACTGGTTTACATTGAGTCCCCAAACTGCTTTTCTATCACACTACCAAGTTTAAAGGTAGATTTTTAGAAAGAAATTACATTAAAATAACATCTTCAGGGAAGAGAATGAGAAAAGCATTAGAAAACTCTACAAAATCAAATTATTCCAAGGTTTATCATAGTCCATTTAAAGTAGCTTTAACAGTTTATCATAACTGGGTCTCCTTTGAATACTAACCTGACACTTGTCTCCTAAATAGTACTGTCTCCCAGCAAACACCATGTAGTCAGTTTTTTGAAGCTCTAAAAATAAACGAATAAATAAATAAAAGGGGGGAAAACAAGCCTTTAAGCTACTGTTCTTTCTTCACATATCCTACAAGTACTTCATGACAGCATCCAACTACAATTTATAGGCCAGTTGAGTTAAATACCTCCTGTGCATAACCAAGCATTCCCCACAGTAACAGGGGAGTAACTCTAGATGTTCTTACAATAGACCATACCCAGGCTAAGTCACATGAGACCAGTAACAGCCAGATAATGCAGCAAGCACTACTACAACACTGCAGCTTCTGTGGTGGCACAGAGCTAATCCTGCACTTAATACAAATCCTGGAATTAAGGGTGTTGGACACTCTTATCTTGCCAGAGTCCCGGTGGTACTTGGCAAACATGAAATGTCATCCAGGAAAAGCTAATGTTGCCTAAAGTCTCCTTTCTGTTAGATTTCAGCTTTTTTTACCTCTGTTCCTTGCCTGGCTTCTCTGCACGTCAGTATTCTACACAGATAATTGGTTACTGCACTCTGTTCCAAGAATTTTAATGATCCTCATTACTGATTACGGCGTGGTGAAATGCTGGAGTTCTTCAGCGTGCAAAGTACTTTGGGTCAGACATCAAGTATCACTTAAAAACTTATCTTTCTTGGTACCTTCTTGCTTTACAGATCAGCCACAGTGAATGTCAAAAAGCAGCCAACCTTTCCCAAGCCATGAGAACCATGAAACCTCTGCAAAATGTTCAAGCCCGGGAGGGCTGGAAGGCAGGAGAAAAACTCATCTGACAGATTCCAATGCTAAATTTGAGATCTTCATTATTATACGATTCTGGGGCCAAAATCGTGCTCTAAAAAGAAGTCTTTGCACACATGCTGTAACAAAAACCTCACATTTGAATGCTTTCCAATACAACAGAATGGCAACGGAGCTCTGTGCTCTGCTTTGAATCCTCCTATTTCCTGTGTTCAGTCCATAAGTAGCAGAGATCAGACTTTTAGCAACCTTGTACCATTATATAATACCAGAAGCAGGGTATTTTGTACTTTGAATGCCAGACAGGAGAACCTGAACATGTCCTACCTACAGCTATCTGCTGGGCTCACCTGTGTCCTTCATATTTCAGCTGAAGAAGCAGGTGGCTCAGATTCGTAAGTTTAATGCTAACCCAACTACAGGAAGAGCTTTTTGGCTTTCCCCTTTCCGAAGATACCTTTTCTGCTGTCCAGCCAAACATCAAACTCCACATTTCGATAGATGGTAGAGTCCAGTGCTTTTAGCACTTTATAAGGAACAGGCATCTTTGGAGGATTTTCTGGAGGCTAAAAACAGAATTGGAATGGAGCATTAACAAGTGCATTTCACGTGTTCAGCACAGGCTCTATCCTGCCAGCATCTGTGCAACATTTTAAAAAGTACAGATGCTATTTTCCAAAATTTTCACTTCCACTGTATTTCCCTAAAAACTAAAACTCAGGAGTATGAAAACAGATCCAGGCAATCAGGTGCCGAGCAAACTGACTCTGAAAAATAGAACAGGCTCAAGAGCACCAATTGGCACGTTCTGTACTCAAAAAGAACCAAAGGAAGCCAACCAGACCCAGGAAGCCAAAGCTTCAAAAGTTGGTGGGGATTTCACTTATTGTATCTGAAAATTCTACTTCTATAGAGTTTCCAGAAGTATTCTGAAGCAATTTATACTATGGCCAAGACAAAAGTGAACTAATTTAAACCACATTCTGGGAAAAACAAACAGCAAATCAGGAAGCATCTGCTAAGCTCCATCTTTTGGGGGAAATAAAAATCAGCTAGAGAATAACTAGACAATTTCAGAAAGGAAAAGAGCATTTCCAGTTTAAGAGAAACTCAAGGGGAAAACCAAAAGACAAGTAGATGGAAGAAATAAGCCACCCACTTGCCAAAAAAACATTTTTAGGAAATGGTAAAGAGTATTTAGCCCTTACAAGGGTAACATTATACAACAGAAAAAAAAAAAAAACCCAAAAGCAAGCCATAAGGATTTTTCCCTGAACTACCAAACCTTTTGCTCTTCAATGCCTTGTTTGAACTTGGTTTCCTGTGCATTGTCAGTATCATTGCTGTCCCAGTCGCCCAGTCTGAAAAGTTAAAGATAAGATTACAAAAGGTCCAACACAGGATTTCTAGCCAGGATTAGTATCACCAACTGCTCACACAACCTGAAGAGGCACCATGGTGCCATCAAGTGGCACATTTTACCTTAAACACCAGCAAGGGGAAATGCAGTGCAGGACAAGCCTTTTCCAAGCTTTAAGCATTTGACCTTTGCTTGTTCCTAAACCCACCCCTAAGGAGGGCTCCTGCTTGCATTAGGAAAGGATGAAGATGATCCCACTGATTGAATTCTTGTACTGTCAAGTACAAAACACTCTGTGCAGGTACCATCAAACCAGTGCTGTCTGCAAGCATGCAGAGGCAGCTCTCAAGCCTTTCAGAGCTATGGAGGCTTAGAAAACTAGTAAGTCTCTCATTAAAAAAATAGTAAAAACGCTTTAATGAATAAGGAGCAGTTCTACTTACAACAAACAGGCTGTCATTTTATAGAGTAACACACAACTATAACACAGCCTGCAGCAGAGGATATTCAATTACATGCCACTTCCCAGCTCCAAGGAAAGCACACTCTCTCCCACAATATACTTGAGCTTTGTGTTTGTGTCATAACATAGGAAGAGTTAATAGTCCATAAAAATTCATAGAAACTTGGAAAAGTTGTTCTCTGCAAGGTTTTTGAGGGTTTTTTTTTTTTTGCTTCCCCCTTACCAGAGCCCCTTCCCAGCATACTACCTCTTTTCTGATGGATTTCTGGGCTCTTTTTCATGGAGACCATCAAAGTTTGCATCCTCGCTTCCTACAGGACCATTGTTTCTGTTCTTCTTGGATCTGCTTCGAAACACCTCAACTGCAGACCTTAATTCTTCCTCATCCATGCCAAACACATCTTTGTAGAGGATCTCATATAATACAGCTGAACAAACCAACACAAAGCTCGATAATGTGAGATCCAAAAGAACTCCTGCAGTTTTCAAGGCAGGCAGATCCTCAGATGTTATCTACTGTTACAAGGCAGTAGTGACATCAAATGCAGTTAAGGACAGGATCCATAAAAGAACTCAGTTGGGAATAAAGGACTTCTGGAAGTCATTTTGTCCAACACCCACTTAACAGGTAAAAAAATAAGTCTGTGCATAAAAATATACCATAAGTGAACTTCCATCTCTCTTCTCCCCACCCCTGAAAATTGAAACAAATCCTGTCTCTAAACAGATGAAAACACACAATTCTCTTCCATAGAAAAATGATTTCAAGTTTACCCTGGCAAATGGCAGCATTTTCCTGAAATTGTTTTGTATACACAGAGTCATAATGGCCATTACCGGAACAACACAGTAAAATCTGGGAAAATAAAATAAAAAGAAGGTTTTAAGGCTGGAATGAAATAACCACAAATTCTGATACCCTTTCATTCTACAGTTGACATCAACTCATCAAAAAAAACAGTAAATATTCTCAATACAAACATGAAAAAGCTGTAGCATCAGCTCAAAACTGAAATCTAGGTAAAGTCTCAAATAACTTTGTATCATGCAAAGGAAAAAACCCATCTGTACATCCTGCTGTATTGAACGTGAAATAGGAGTTTGTTTCCAAGACCACCATTTGCTCAGGAGGTAAAATAAATACAATCCGTTGAATGTAGCACCCTGAGACACACTGTCCCACTCAAGTGTCAAAGGCACATCTCATCCTTCTCTGCCTGGAAGGTCAGAAGAGCATTTACTGCTCTAGCCCTTAAAACCTCGCTTCTCAAGAAGCAGAGGAGATGCTTTCTGCAACACATGCATTGACACACCACGTAAACATGCCCTACCCAACTTCCTGGCACGCAACCACAGCCAACTGCAACGGGCAGAAGCCCGGAGGCAGCTGTCAGCACACTGCCAGCAAGGATGCTCCCCAGAAAAGCAGCTCCCAGAGGGAGCCACGATGCCAGGACTCTTAATTTTGTGTGCTGTGTGGATTCTGCCAACACAAGCTCTCCTCTCGTGGTGAGGAAGAGCAACACCAGAAGGAGCTGCTGCCTGAACTCACAGTGTAAGGACAGGCAGCTGCCAACACTTAATGAGAGCTCTGGTGGGAAAGCCTTGGAGGGCAAACACGCATTTAGACCATGCTGTTTGATTTAAACGCAGCCCATTTTGGAATTAAATTAAGCTACACGTGAAACTGTGTAGATGAAGAAAGAAGCACATATAAATGAAGACAGCAGTGCCCACCAACAGATCAGTAATAGCTGCAGCAGCACAGGTTCTGAGCAGACTGGCAACCCTGGCAAATCTAGCAGCCTGCACTGAACTCCACACCGCAGCAGCTTCGCTGGCAGCATGTCTGAAGTAGCTACACAACTGTGCACCCACATCTACACAGCTCCAGAAAGAACCAGAGGGTCAGATGCAAGGTAATACAAAGTATTTGCCTTTATGCTCCTTCCTTTTGCCCCCAGCAGCAGTTCTGTTGTAGGATAAGCTGTTCCAATAGCTCCCATTCTGAACTGGGATCAGCTTGAAAGCCACAAAAAATCAGTTTGTTATGGCCATCCCTTCCCATTAACTTCCCCTTTTCCGGGAAAACATTGCACAACTCATCCAGCTTCAGGAAAAGTAAGAGAACAGACTGGCGGGGGAACAGAAGGGAATTGCTTTCACTCCTACTGACCTTGTCTTCAAAGCCATTGTCTGTGGCATGTGTGGGGGGCTTCCCGGGGTACCGGTACACAATGAAGTCTCGCCTAGGTAAGCAGAGGAAAACAAGAGCACACTTTCAGTAGAGCCATGTTATGAAGAAATTTCCAAGGAGCAGTTTAGAGCTGTTGGTTTACAGAAAAATCAAGCACAGCACTTTTCCTGATAAATGATTGCTACCATCAAGCAACAGCCCGGTGAGCAAACCCATCTTGAGGGGAAAATTAAAAAACAAATATAAAAAAAAATAAAAATTATCTGTGAAAGACCATGATATTTACTCACAGATTAAGGCAAATACTTACAAAATGGTGCTCAAACATTGAGACAATTCAGTCTAAGTGATTTAGGCACCCTGCAAAAGGACTAGAACCTCAGTGCAGGGAGCTAAGTAATTCTTGCCAAACTTCAGTGGCTCCTTTAGTACTGGGACAAAATGAGACTGCAAAAGGAGGCTTCCATTTTCTACCACTAGAGAGCCAGACTGCTTTTTACAGATGGCAGGTAGTTCTGGGTTACCTCTGAAATAAATACCAGCGCTGACACACCAGATAGGGGAGATACTCCTCAGTTCTGGAACTTTCAAGAGCACCTACATGAGTTTTAGTCGCTCTTGTAACTACCACACAGTGCTTCCACTGCACACAGCTCTTTGGATTTCCCCATTTTCCAGTCTTCAGCCACTAGAGGCAAACACCTGACATTCAAGTTCAATATCAGCAAAAAGATAACAAACAAGCACCTCTGGAAACTGACCCTGCCCTTAATCCCCACCAGAACAGGGGCTGTGATGGCACCATTTACATGTCAGTTAAGTAAGTTTTTTATGGAAGCATTTCTCATCATATTCACACATTCACCTCTCAGGGGCAAACACAAAGAAAGTTCTGGGGCCAGAACCCCCACACCAAGTGCAACACGCTTTCTTTCTTAAGGAAGAGGTACTTACTTGTACATCATTGCTAAAGCACTTATTTCCAGCTGGCCAGCACTTTCCTATGCAAGATTATGAGATTATGTGATATAGCAGAGGCATTTCAACATCAATAACTATATTCTACGTTTCTGCAGTATTAAAATTCCGTAGTATTAAAATATCTATTCAAATTGCTTGTTAAAGTAATACTGCACTGAAAGTTGAGAAATAAGGATTTGTGGGTGAGTGAGGTAAAAGAACTGCCACATGGGGTGGCCACAATTACCAAAATTAGCATAACTGAGTTGCTGCCAGAGATGCTCCAACACTTCACTTTAGATAAATTTTCTTTAAACCTACATTTGTTTCAGAAACTGCTGCATTCACCAAGGTTACTGGTTAGAGACTAAAGAAAAAAGTTTGAACAGTAAAGGAAGAAGCAAAGGATTGTAAAGCCTGACAGACATTTCATTTAAGGCACACTCCATGTATTTTGTTTTTTTTCTTCTTAGAGAAGAACTACAGTTATGAATAAACTTTTACCGTCTAGCCTGCAGAGATTGCTCCTCTGCACCCATGCAAATTCCCCACTAAAACTGGTATTGTTTATACATGCACAGTTTACTCACATTTATTCAGTACAAACCATTAGTATTACTTGTGCAATTGATTCCCCAAGATCTGGGTCTATCTAAAAAAAAAATCCCACAAACCCAAATAACCACATTTTAAATAATTACCTAAACACCTTCCTGTTCTAGTCTTATCACATTTAAATCTCTTAAGTGGTAGATCAGGCTTACCTTGGGATCTCCTAGTCGTTCCAGGTATTTCTGAAACGAGCCTTCCACATACTTTTAACAAAACAAGAAAACAAATATAAAAGCTTAGGCAGACAGAAAGCAAAGTTCAAATTAAACCTAAACGCTACTTAACAGCTACCCGCTGTTGATTTGGAGGAGGCAAGGTACATAGAACATAGGAATGATTAAGGATATCATTGTGAGAACTCCAAGAGATCCTAAAACAAAAAATTAAGGACACAATTCTAAGTAATATTCAATGCCCTCCTAGATTAGATGAAGTACTTAAATGTGATTATAGGGAAAGCAAACAATCAAAAACCCCGAAACACAACCTCCAGAAACGATATCAACACCCTACAAACCCCTACTGTACCCACACCTGTACTTCACACAAACTGCCATAGACAAAAACAAGCAAAAACCCCACGACTTGACTTCATTATTCCAGGATTTCCCACCATCTTTCAATATTCGTTTCTTGCTTCAGAATCCTAAATATTTCCCACCTAAACTCTGCAATGGTTGCTCCACAGAGAATACACTACACAAATAGCTCGCTCTACATAGTGTGTAGGTTTTAGCAACTTGCTTGTTTTCAGGAACTTCAGAACCAAAAGTCAAATAAAACTTGTGCAACTGCAACTCAAGGTAAGGAAGCAGTCACCCTGTCGTTTTTCCCGTCTTTCAAGCATGGCAAAGCATCGTGTTCACAATGCTTAGCGCTAAACCACTGCGACCCCCTCCCAGTGCAATTCCCAGCTAACACACCCAGCTCCTCTTCGGAAAACGCGGTACTTACGGATTCAAACCGAGGCTGGTTCTGCCGCATAAACGAGACGCAAGCTTTCCTAACTTCTGCGTGATGCGTTTGAGATGAAAACAGCTGGAACAATTTTGTTAACAAAAGAGAAGATGTCGAGAGTTGAATTTACGCCCGGCGTTAGGCATAAAGTCTCCAGGTTAGCGTTACCACCACGGGAGGCAGTGCAGAGGCTGGGGGGCACCTGAGGCGAGCGGAGTCGCTCGCATCCATCCCCACACACATCCCCACACACATCCCCACACACATCCCCACACA